>MJUT01062952.1:60891-93854 GCA_002080005.1 Gigantidas platifrons
GTGGAAGGGTAAGCTTCAAAACTTTCAAAACTGAAAAGCATAAAAGGTCTTTCGGCTTCAAACACCCTTGATTACCTCTTGATTTCGTGAAAATATTTGGCTGAATGCTACAAATTCATCTTTTTCTAAATCTTTGCGCAAAAATGTGGGAGGGCAGAAACACTTTTTCAAAGGGGGTGTATGTGGCCCCACCCTTTGTTTTTCCCCCTGCCCCTGCTTGGATTAATATTTGAGCGACATTTGGCAAAAAAAAACATGTCCTGGACATTACACATATACAAATGTGGTACATATACATTTGTAATTTATTATTATTATACATGTAATATTATATGTGGATGAGAGAGGTGAATCATGTAAAACGATGTATGGTAACTTTTTGCTAAAACTACTCAATACAACATTATGTGATAAAGTTTGTCGGTGCGACAGGTCGGTGGTTTTCTCCGGGTATTCCGATTTCCTCTACCAATAAAGCTGATCACCACGCGATATAACTGAAATATTGTTAAAGGTGGCGTTAAACACCATCTTTATGTATATATATATATTTTCTTAGAATAAAACAAATATGCAAGAGTATTTATATAAAAAAAACATATAATAGTCTTAATACTAAAAGAAAAAAGAAACTGCATTATTAAAAACTAAATTAAATATCAATATCAAAGCAAAATTTATTTATTGTGTACAGTATATTGTTAAATAATGCATTTTTCATCAAACAATTAGACGAATAACATTTATCGTCACTTGAATTAATTTGGTCGATGGTTTTAGAACAACACAAGGGTCTTTTGGACATTAACAAAGTCAGTAACGCGTGTGTTCACCATGTGCATTGATGCAGGTTTGGCAACGGCGAATCATTGATCTAATCAATGTGTTAAAAAATGCTTGTGGGATATTGTCCCAGATACGGATCAATTCCTGACCCATTTTCGCTAACGTCACTGGCCGATTGTGCAGATGACGTAATCGTTGTTCCATTTTATTCCAGACGTGCTTAATGGGTGAAACCGCTGGCCACGGTAACACATCAACATTCTGCTGTGTCAGGTAGTCACGTACAACACGCACAACATGTGATCTAGCGTTGTCCTGCTGGAATGTGACGCTGTTGGCCTGAGCTTGGATGAACGGAATAACATAGCTCTGAACAATTGCATCCCGATAGTGTATTCCAGTCAGAGGTTCGGCGACAACAACTAATGCTGTCCGGCCATGTTTTGTTATGCCTCCACACATCATAACGCTGCCTCCACTAAACGATCGACGTTAAATAACGTAAGAGTCTGCATAGCATTCTCCTAGACGGTGGTCAACTCGGGGTCGGCCATCACATCTGTATAAGTGGAAACAGGATTCATCTGCGATCAGGATATTGGCTCAATCCTGTCTTCTGAATCTCAAATGACGTCTACAACACGTCAGTCTAGCTACACAATGCCTAGGTAGCAAAATTGGACGGATTGCTAGAAGTCGTGGCTTGATGTGACGATCACATAGTATATTGCGGACTGTTCTAGAGCTGATTGGTTGCAATCCGGGGATGCTTCTTGAAGTGAGACTTGCCGTCTGGGATCGATCTTGCAGTTGCACCAGCCTTATGTGGTTATCTTGCTGACGGGACGTCACACGTGGACGACCTGAATATTGACGATCCCTAGTGTGTGTTGCCAGATTGTTTTAAAAGCCTAAACAATGACTGTGTCGTGTTGCGATGAACACCAAAATGTCTAGCGACATTGTTTTGTGCAAATCCAGCTTCGAGTATACATGTACCAATAGCATGAAAACGCTGATTTTCGGTGAGATATGACATAACACTGAACTCAATGTCATTCAAACAAAAGTGTTTTTCTGATTTGCAAGGGTGAAAGCAAACTTCGGTAAACCATAAACAGTCACAAATTGTTAAACGAGAATGAAGAACAAAAGAAGGACAACACACGATGAGTACTCATAGAGCGTGAAAAAAGTGAACAATTTTCCCGCGACTGATCGATATCATAAAAATCAATATCTCAACTATTCATGCTTAATTAAAAAAAATTAAATACCCAGTGATGTAAAGGTTATATAAGTTTTTAGAATGCACAGTTTCTTTTTTCCATTAGTATATATTACATTTTTATATTAATAGAAAAAATCATTTAATAGTATTTCAATTTTATAACAAATAAAAGTATACATTATACATGTATATATGACACGTTATAGTCACATGCAGTAATGCTTCACCGAGATTTATTGGTACAGTCAAACTCATATTCATGAACATTGAAACGCCTATATGTTAAAGTTTCCGTAAAACGATCTGCTAGTTTCTTTTTTTTTTTTTTTTTTTTTTAATATCACTCAAACATGTCATATGACCAGAGTTTATATTACAAATGATATTGAATTAATCACATGTTAAGAGTGTGTTTTAAGATGTTTTGATAATAAAAAATGCGTGTAATGTTTCCTATATAATCGTCGTAGAAAGAACAAATTACCTGTTTCGTGTTAAATTGTTTTTTCCTAATAATCAATCATATATAATGATAATACCCTTATTTGTTACAATTTCATCACTTTGATGCTAATAAAAGTTGAAAAAAAAAAATTTCTCTTCATTTTGATGCTAATAAAAGCATAAACAAAATGTTTGTCTTTATTTATTGTGCTGATCAGCTGAATCTGAAAAATATATCATATTGACACTATTTTAGGACAAAAAATATGTCATTTTTTTCCAAATTGAAATTTCACCTTCTTACTCACACTTTTTTAGTGCCGTCTTAACCCATGGCAACACGTGAGAGTTTCCTTGTGGCCCACAAGTATAGAAGCCCAATTCTACTTTATATTCATTTCTGTTTGGCATGTGTTTTAATGCTTAAACACTGATCATGTTACAAGTACCAATAACATAAACATATGTTTAATTTTATCGACATCAACAGTTTTATTCAGGTGGATTGTTGTGTAGGTACATGTAGGGGCCCCAGTATACTCCTTTGCCAGGGGGCATATAAAGGCGTACCATCACTTTGCCTTCATTTTTCTTAATAACATCCCCTTAATGGACTAACATTGAAATGATTTGACTTCTTGGTAGGTAATACTCACGGGGAAAAAGATAAGAACGTCAACAGACAATCAGGAAGGATAACTCTTCTACTTCCGGATTGTGATTTGCATGTGAAAAAGTTAATTCATTAGACATCGAAGATATTGGTAATTATAGACGGGACGATTAGATATTGAGGAACACATACATTATCAATTTCATGCTTGAAAAACAATAATATAACATGATTTTGATTAAATTCCAGAACGATCCAAAAGTTCAGAGTACGCTTTTTGGCAAAATTAATATTGTTCTAGAGTTCTCGTTTTGTCTGATGTACAGATTTGTGAACATAAACTTATGTATGGTATATTTGTAGATATTCAGCCTATTTGACCAAACCGTTGAAAACCGACGAATTTTTAATTAAAATTGCATGAACAATTGACCAAAAGTTACCTCCCTTATACTATAGTCTGTTCCCAAACCACATCTGATATTTTACTTTTATTTCATTTGGATATTCATTGAAAAGACACTTAAAAATCAATCAAATTGTTCATATTAGTTCGTATGGGAATGAAAAGAAGTCTTCAAAATTTACAGAGAAAAAAGGGTTGTGTCACTGTCACTTTCTGTCAATAGAGCTATTTTATTAAGATATAGATTGATGCTTCACATAATGTATGATTATTTATTAGCACATTATTTTGTTACAATAATGTACATTCTGTTTCAAGTAACATCTGTCCTGTACCCAGCCACCTTGCCTAAGCACACACACATACCCCTTTGTTTGTCATTTTGTTTTTATTTTCATATATTGAATTATATATTGGGAATTATAATATCAATCTGAACATACAAATGTTTTGTCATTTACATATATCCACTCATATTAATATCAAATATTATTATTCTTCGTGTAAGTTTCTGTAGTGATATTTGGCATATTACCTGGACAATTAGACACTCAGTATAAAAATAATATTAATGTGGTCTTGTCTAGGTAATATGCAAAAATATTACCCAAGTCTGAGAGACATATTACCCTCCTCTTCGGTCGTGACCAATATGACAGGAAGTAAACTGTCCATATTTTCACACCCCGGGAAAATAACCGGTTATTGGATTATTATAAGATCATTTCCATATAGGACCGGGCCAATGTGGGTGTCTCGAACCAATATGGGTGTCTCTTTTCTAGATGTCGGAAGTATGTAATAAATAGTTTAATACATAGGCATTTCCATATTGGCCTGGTTATCATCCCGAGACACCCATATTGGCCCGAGACGAATATTAATTTGTATATATTACCTGGACTAGACCACATTATTATATAACTATTTCATTTATGATGTAAAATCAGTACAATACCTTAATTCATTATTTTGTCTGGATGAGTCTTTCTTGTGATATCTAAAATTCCTTTCAACATTAGTTACAGCACCACTTAATTCAGCATACCACTATTTCAAACATACTTGTAATTTAATCTTTTTTTTTATCAAGGTTGGCTTGTTTAGTAAACACAGTTCAATTTTTCTCACCTGAAGCTATTTTGTTAATTAATGGAAGGCCGCATCACATTAATTAGCATATTCTAATCCCCTTGCCTTAGAAAGAGAGAGACAGTAGAGATATTATTTTTGTTTTTGATTTTTGACTTTTATTAAAATTGAATTGAATTTCAACTTGTTTCCTAAAATTTTAGATGAACAGTGAGATGTACACAAAGCAATTTGATATGATTGACTATGTAAAAGGTGGGAAGGGTTAACACCTTTATGTAAATGGTTGTAAAATGATGTTTTTAATTTAATTTACAGATAATGGCAAGATGTCAGCTCTAGGTTCGAGGATGTTTTGATAAACAAAATGTAAAACTATTTACAGATAATTGTAAATTTGCCATTATATACAGATATGTATGCAGGACACAATGTGATGTGACTCTTGATACAACAATACCTGGAACTCTGGCCAAATTACATCCCAGTTTTGAGAGATTGTGAATGTCACAATTGTGCTGTAAACCAGAGTCGAGCAGTGACAGGCAGCTCAATAGATCAATCAGATTATGCATCTCACATGACTAATACTTTTTCTGATGAAAGTATTGATGTTGTATTTGAGGAGCCAGCTACTCCATCTTCACAATCAGTTGACATAATGCCTTCACAATCATATTTTGAAATAACTGAAAGTATTTTGTCTTCAGATTTAAGCATGGAGTTAGCAAGAGACATTCAAAATTCTACTTGTTCATATAATGATGTCAATGACAGCATGTGGGCCCCCCATGAAAGCAATGTTCAGCCATTGTATTCGGATAGTCAAAATGACTTCAGTTTCCCTCCATTAACTGAGGATGATGTGGCAGAGGCACTGGTTTTACCTTCCATTAATTTGGAATGGGATAGCCAGGTGCTTTCAGAAACTGAAATCATTTCTACACATTTCGATTCTGGAAGCATGTCAGACTCTCAATTATCTACCAACTGCAGGTATGATAACAATGAGAGTCAAGTGCTTTCAGATTCAAGAGAAAACTTGTAGTTTTAGTGATGCTGAAACGCACTGGCCAACTGATTCTCAGGGGACAACACTTCCACTATTGATAATGGCTCAGAATTTGGGGAAGAGTAGTGACAGTGACTTGTCCTCTCATTCTTATAACACTGTGGTAATGATTACTGTTTTATTTCATGTTCCACGGGGTCGGTAACATTTGTTATAACATCGATACAAATGTGGATTTAATGTGCTCCATACAAAATTCAGAATTCACTACTTATTAATTTTAATATTATTTTTTACGTTTTGTGTCTAATTCTCAAATACACGTGGTTATTGAGAAATAAAAATTGAAATAAAAAATAATTAAACTTAATAAGAGTCCTAGAGATAAGAATCATATTTTTCTACTTTCATTTTCTTACTTCCGTAATATTTAGTCAATTTTTGCTTTTAAACGGGTTAAACGAATAAAAAAAAACAAATTAAAACATGCAATTTTACCATCTTAATATAGTAATAAAACAAGTACTTCAATATTAGTTACTTACATTAACAATAGGCAACAGTAACCAGTATAATCGTATCTCTTTTACCTGGTGTGTCTTAGTTAAAATGTCACATGATAAATCATCAATGTCCGGGTGGTGGTTTTCTCCGGATAATCCCGTTTCTTCAACCAATAAAACTGATCGTCACGATATTACCGAAATATTATTGAAAGTGGCGTTAAACACCATCAAGCAAACTGAAATATTTTCCACTTGATGTTCAACAACACTCAATCAACCATACCTTAATGGGGGATATGAGTCGTCGTGGTCGTGATCGTGTGGTAGTTATATTTACAACCATATATTCAATCAGTGCCTACCACCACTAACGTTGTGAAGGCGAGGTGTACTAGATACAACATTATGTGATAAAGATTGTCAGTGACTAGCGACTGGTCTGTGGTTTTCTCCGAGTACGTAGATTTCCTCCACCAATAAAACTGGCCGTCACGATATAACCGACATATTGTTAAAAGTAGTTTTAAGCACCATAACAGAGGATATATTCCAATTCACAGACTCTCTGTAGATATTAATCCAAATAGAGTATAATCATCACCACTGAGACACTTGTATATATGATTACAACTTGACCCCATCTTTAACACATATTTCAGTTATATCGAGAGGTCAATATTTTAGTGGAGGAAACAGGAGTACCTGGGAAAAACAGTTGTTTTTGCAAATCATCCCCTCATATGTCTAATTCAAAAGAACTATTCAGTTAAACTCAACTCAGATATTTGATTGGCTTCTAAACTGTTTAACAATTTGGGACAAATAAGTAATATAGCAAATCCTACATAATAATGATTACATCTAGTGGGTATATATAATCAAAGATCTCTTGTTCTATGTTATTTCAACTGTGTAGTATCTTTTCGGGCTACCAAACTGGTCAAAATTTAATCGAGAGGCGGTCGTAGTCGTGATCATATGGTAGTTGGATTTACAGCTACATATATATTCAGTTTGGCGCCAGTTATAAACAAGGGTACCTCTTGTTTCATTTTGGTGTTAGTTATTTTACTTATTTCATTTTTTCTATGCTTATACTTGTATTCGAAACAAAGGTTGAATATGTTGGTATGCGAAAACACTTGCTTCCTTAGTTCCGCCTAAACAACACTAGTTTCTCTTTTAATATCTTAATAGCAGGTGTCTTAGAGATGAAATAGTTTGGCGTTTCTTGTTTGAAATATATAAACGCCATCATTAAGAATAATGTTCAAGAAGATTTGATTTTCTTAGCATAAGAAAGGATATGGATGTAACTGTAAATAAATATGAGAGACTATTATATATATATATAGGGTCGACACATGCACTTTGCAGTTAACATAAGATTGTAAGAATAATGACACGAACAAGTTAAAATAAGGAAATAGAGATGAAATAATAAAGAAATTAAGAAATTTTATTGAAAATAAATATGTAAACAGAAAGTTAAAAAAGGGGGGTGGTAATTCCATGCCACGAGCGCCTGTGTATTAGGCCACACAATAAAGTAAAGCAACATCTTTTTCATTGATTTATTTTCTTAGTTAGGAAGGATATGAATGAAAATAAACATTAGATACTACCCAACATTACACTTATGACACAAATTAAAATGAAGGAACAGCGCTTTTATTGTTGTTCGACATTCTTGCTAAAATGTTATGCTTTCTCCTTCAAAGTGCATAAGTTAGTTCTTTGTTTCAGCCAAATAATTTGATCATGTACACAATATACAACTATGGGGCCGTCGTGGCCGTGATCGTGTGGTAGTTGGATTTACAAGATCAGTGCAAGGTGTACAACATTATGTGATATAGTTTGTCAGTGACTTGCGACAGGTCGGTGGTTTTCTCCGAGTCCTCCGGTTTCATCCACCAAAAAAACTGACCGCCACGATATAACTGAAATATTGTTGAAAGCGGCGTTACACGCCATCAACCAAACAAACAACTACCTATGCAATAAGTGCCTATCACCACTGATGTTGCGAGTTCGAATCTCGATCAGGGCGAGGAGTACTTGATATAACATTATGTGATAAAGTTTATCTGCGACTTGCGACAGGTCGGTGGTTGTTCTCCTGGTCCTCCAGTTTCTTCTACCAATAAAAATGACCGCCACGATATAACAGAAATATTGTTGAAAGTGGCGTTAAACACAATAAAACCAACTAACCTTGTTGTTACAGCAAAATCATGTTATCATGTACAAAATATACAAATGTACTAAAAATTAGATAACGGTATTTGATCTAATTTGATAACATTCACTAAAATATTAACAAAATGGATTGTACGTCCGAATTTTCGTGGGAAAAGTTTTATTTAATTGAATACTTTGATCTCGTATATAGGATTATGTTTGCAAAGCGATTTAAAGCCAAAATTCTCAAATTAGAAATAATTTTGATTCTCGAACCCAATGAATATAAGATTAAAGAAAAGGTCACATTCAAGTTTTGACTTTGGTAGTTTCATTCATTTGAATATGAGGGTGTGATCTGGGTAAAATAACGACATTTAAAATAATGCAATAATATGGTATTAAGGTATGTATGCCAAATGTTCAACATATATTAAGTGGATTTATTAAGGGTCGAATCATCAAGCCAAATTGAACTGATTTTTGTTTTCAATTTTTCAGGTGAAAGGGTTTTACTTTTCTTATTCGTGATTCAGAGCTTCCCTGCACACAGTTATAACGTTTTTTCCCGTTTTCTCCCCCCCCCTTTTCCTCCTTTGGCTCTATTATATGTAGAATTGACCCGCGTGTCTGATTCCAATAAATGACTGGTATCCAACACAGATATTAGTTGTAGCGAAACTTTTAGCTTTTTGAGGTATAAAATATACATATTGGAAAATAATAGCTGTAGTAAAATCTACCATGTTAAAAAAAGTGTTTTTGTCGGTCGTTCAATATAAATTATGTCTAGTTAACATCACAGTAACATGAGCGAGAAACAGGATAGATAGTTTTTCCCTTTCTTTTCTTTTATCATTTTACGAATTTTATCAAGAATTTAGATATTTGAATTTAACAAAATTCATCATTTAAATATAAAACAAAAGAGGTTTCTATACAACAAGTGGTAATTTGGGAAAAGGAAGTGAAATTTGATATCGTCTGATGAGAGAGGTAAAAGTCCACGTTTAAGTGACTACAACCAAATCGAACATGTTTTAAGAATATCTCCTATTTTATTTATTACTTAAGAGTGTAATATGCTTAAAGAGTGTTGGTCAACAATTACATCATTAACAACAAAGCGAACAGCCACCTCTAATTATTGAACACGAAAAAAGACTGCGACATATATCGTTGCAAATCCATGTCATGGCTTGGGACAGGCACACACATGGGGTGGGGTAAAACCGGTTAACGGGATCCTAACCCTCCCATCTTGATAACTGGATCTCCAACGACAATACAGGTATAAAACAAACGATAAAACTTACACGGATTCGGTCCAGTTAATAAGATTACACAATCTCGCAAAAAATGAATAACAACAAACATGGAGAGTTCAATATCAGGGTCAACAAATGGTCGTAGTTAACCGACTAATAGCTACGAGGGTCGAATATATTGGTTAAAGATAATTAACCTTAGGACAAAAAAGCATAACTAATATTTCCAACAGAATTAATATAAACATTGGTTGTGGTACCGCATAGCACATTGCCAGGTGAAATACACGGGTTGTGGTACCGTATGACATATTGCTAGGTTGCACTGGTCGTGGTACCGCTTGACACATTGCCATGTGAAATACACTGGTCGTGGTACCGTATGACATATTGCAAGGTGAAGTACACTGGTTGTGGAACCGCAAAAAACATATTGCCAGGTAAAATACACTGGTCGTGGTACCGTATGACACGTTGCAAGGTGAAATACACTGCTTGTGGTACCGCATAACACATTGCCAGGTGAAATACACTGGTTGTGGTAACGCATTGCACATTTCCAGTTGAGAGGCACTGGTCGTGGTACCGTATGACACATTGCCATGTGAAATACAGTGGTCGTGGTACCGTATGCCATATTGCAAGGTGAAGTACATCTTGTTGAACCGCAAAACATATTGCCAAGTGAAATACACTGGTCGTGGTACCGTATGAGACGTTGCAAGGTGAAATACACTGATTGTGGTACCGCATGCCACATTGCTTGGTGAAAGGCATTGGTCGTGGTAGCGTATGACACATGGTCATGTGAAATACAGTGGTCGTGGTACCGTATGACATATTGCAAGGTAAAGTACATCTTGTGGAACCGCAAAACATATTGCCAGGGGAAATACACTGGTCGTGGTACCGTATGAGACGTTGCATGGTGAAATACACTGATTGTGGTACCGCATGACACATTGCCTGGTGAAAGGCATTGGGCGTGGTACCGTATGACACATTGTCATGTGAAATACAGTGATCGTGGTACCGTATGACATATTGCAAGGTGAAGTACACTGCTTGTGGAACCGCAAAACATATTGCCAAGTGAAATACACTGGTTGTGGTACCGTATGACACATTGCTAGGTTCCACTTGTCGTGGTACCGCATGACACATTGTCACGTGAAAGGCACTGGGCATGGTACCATTTGACGCATTACCAGGTGCGAGGCACTGGTCGTGGTACCATATGACACATTGTCAGGTGTGAACACGTTGGAAACGAATACAAAATCTCCACAAATTCAGAAACTGTAAAAGTATTCGACAACATTTATGCTTTTGTGTCGATCGGAATTGCAAGATTACTTACTTCTATGTGACTAATAACCCTCTTAGGTTAAACGTGATATTATTGTTCTTTGAGTGGTCTTTTACAACAATTTTGTTGAATTTTGTGTCGTTCAATAATAAAGATGGCCACTATATCGAGGATATATGTTAATTTACTTCCTCCTTGGTATTTCAAAATTACCTTAAGCTATATCATACATGTACTTGTCCTTTACCAAGGTGACGTTTTCTTATACCGATTTGAAATTGTAACAAATCAAGGACAAATTAAGTTAAAACAAGTTATAACATGGCGATGTATTCAATAACAGAAAAAATACAAAATGTTATGTTCAATTAGAAAACAATTGTGAGAAAGGTCGAATCCCTTTGTTTCTACTTATCGACCAACTGAACGAAATCTGCCTTTAAACTGCTAATCCCATATTGCGTGTTTAGTTTTCAAGAGAAAATTTATATGGCCTTATTTTAGTTGCAAGGTTCCTGACCTCGGAGTCTATTCAAAGGAGATACTTACCTGATAATCAAATAAATATGAAATGAACCGGGTTGGTAACATGCGTTAATCATGCAACATCGAGACAACTATTTTGTACTTTATTTACATCGTTATAAAGAAACAGGCCTTACAATATCGTGTTTCTTCCTTGTGTACATGTTTTATATCGTATAAATCGTTGTCTCGGATAATAATTATACTACATACTAGTGTTATCTGATTGAATATCTAGGGTGTAATACAAAGTATAGTTTTACCTCAAACATGTCTAATAACTTTGTTGTGTGATCATAATTTGTGTTTACCCATTCGGAAATCACAATTTAAATCTAGTATTACAACTTTTGTCAGACAGTTTATGAACACTAGATAAGACATATTTCCCAATGTAATTCTCATGGGGTGAATTAATTTTGGCATAAATCAACGTTAAAAGTTTTGTATGTACGATATTAACAGAATGAAGATGTAGTACATTGACTTGCATGTTCAGAAATTACAGGTTCGATTGCTTCTACTACTGTTTTTTGGGGAGGGGGGGTGCTCTTTTCGTTTTTTTTTCAATTTAAGTTACGGCCCTTTTTTATGATCAATATTAGTTACATTAAATGGCTCCATATACACTTGAATCTTCTCAAACTACAATTGACCATTTGAACAAACACTTTCCAACCATATACATAGTCAGCCAACAACACATCTTACGAGACCTATACCGAGGGTATAATAGTTTCTGATTCATATTATGTGAACAAGTCTTCTCGGACACAATTGCCAGAGGCGTAGTGGCGGATCGGCATGTGGGAGGAAACGTTCGAAAGTGGGTGTAAACTTAATGAGGTGACGGGAAAGTGGAAGGGTAAGCCTTAAAACTTTCAAAACTGAAAAGCATAAAAATGTCTTTCGGCTTCAAACACCCTTAATTACCTCTTGATTTCGTGAAAATATTTAGTTGAATACTACAAATTCATTTTTTTCTAAATCTTTGCCCAAAAATGTGGGATGGCAGAAACACTTTTTGAAAGGGTATGTATGTGCCCACCTCCCCACCCCCCTTTGTTTTGTCCCCTGTCCCTGCTTGGATTAATATTTAAGCGACATTTGGCAAAAAAATCATGTCCTGGACATTACACATATACAGATGTGGTAGATATACATTTGTAGTTGATTATTATTATACATGTAATATTATATGTGGATGAGAGAGGTGAATCATGCAAAACGATGTATGGTAACTTTTTGCTAAAACTACTCAATACAACATTATGTGATAAAGTTTGTCGATGCGACAGGTCGGTGGTTTTCTCCGGGACTCCGGTTTCCTCTACCAATAAAAGTGATCATCACGCGATATAACTGAAATATTGTTGAAAGTGGCGTTAAAGAGCAATTTTATGTATATATATATATGTTTTCTTAGAATAAAACAAATATGCAAGAGTATTTATATGATAGTCATAATACTAAAAGAAAAAAGAAACTGTGCATTATTAAAAACTAAATTAAATATCAATATCAAATCAAAATGTATTAATTGTGTACAGTTGTTAAATAATTCATTGTTCATCAAAGAATTAGACGAATAACATTTAACGTCACTTGAATTCATTTGTTCGGTGGTTTTAGAACAACACAAGGGTCTTTTGGACATTAACAAAGTCAGTAACGCGTGTGTTCACCGTGTGCATTGATGCAGGCTTGGTAACGACGAAGCATTGATGTGTTAAAAAATACTTGTGGGATATTGTGCCAGATATATATCAATTCCTGACCCATTTTCGCTAACGTCACTGACTGATTGTGCAGATGACGTAACCGTTGTTCCATTTTAATCTAGACGTGCTCAATGGGTGAAACCGCTGGCCACGGTAACACATCAACATTCTGCTGTGTCAGGTAGTCACGTACAACACGCACAACATGTGATCTAGCGCTGTCCTCTTGGAATGTGATGCTGTTGGCCTGAGCTTGGATGATCGGAATAACATAGCGCTGAACATTTGCATTCCGATAGCGTATTCCAGTCAGATGTTCGGCGACAACAACTAATGCTGTCCTGCACGTCTTGTTATGCCTCTCCACAGCATAACACTGCCCCCACCAAACGATCGACCTTAAATAACGTAAGAGTCTGCATACCATTCTCCTAGACGGTGGTCAACTCGGGGTCGGCCATCACAGCTGTCTAAGTGGAAACATGATTCATCTGTGATCAGGATATTGGCCCAATTCTGTCTTCTGAATCTCAAATGATGTCTACACCACGTCAGTCTAGCTACACAATGCCTAGGTAGCAAAATTGGACGGATTGCTAGACGTCGTGGCCTGATGTGATGATCACAAAGTCTATTGGGGACTGTTCTAGAGCTGATTGGTCGTAATCTGGAGATGCTTCTTGAAGTTAGACTTGACGTCTGGGATCGATCTTGAAGATGCACCAGCCTTATGTGGTTATCTTGCTGACGGGACGTCACACGAGGACGACCCTGAACATTGAGGATCCCTAGTGTGTTTTGCCAGATTGTCTTAAAAGCCTTAACAATGACTGTGTTGTGTTGCGATGAACACCAAAATGTCTAGCGACATTGTTTTGTGCAAATCCAGCTTCGAGCATACATGTACCAGTAGCATGAAAACGCTGATTTTCGGTGAGATATGACATAACACTGAACTCAATGTCATTCAAACAAAAGTGTTTTATCTGATTTGTAGGGGACAAAACCAACCTTCTGTAAACCATAAACAGTCACAAATCATTAAACGAGAATGAAGAACAAAAGAAGGTCAACACACGAGGAGTACTCATAGACCGTGAACAAATGTGAACAATTTTCCCGTGACTGATCGCTATCATAAAAATCAATATATCAACTATTCATGCTTAATATAAAAAAAAAAATAAATACCCTGTGATAAAAAAGGTTATATAACTTTTTTGAATGCACAGTTTCTTTTTTCCATTAGTATATATTACATTTTTATATTAATAAAAAAAATCATTTAATAGTATTTCAATTTTATAACAAATAAAAGTATACATTATACATGTATATAGGACGCGCTATAGTCACATGCAGTAATGCTTCACCGAGGATTATTGGTACAGTCAAACTCATATTCATGAACATTGAAACGCCTATATGTTAAAGTATCCGTAAAACGATCTGCTATTTTTTTTTAATATTCACTCAAACATGTCATACGACCAGAGTTTATATTACAAATGATATTGAATTAATCACATGCTAAGAATGTGTTTTAAGATGTTTCGATAATAAAAAAGTGCGTGTAATCTTTCCTATATAGTCGTCGTAGAAAGAACTTTTCAAATTACCTGTTTCGTTTTAAATTTTTTTTCCTAAATCAATCATATATATTGATAATACTTTTGATTGATTGATTGATTGAGCAGTTTGATATCACTGTAAACGAAAAAAATATATATTCATTCTCTCCATCTACATCATGTGAAAAAAGGGTTATGTTATAAAGCAGCCGTTGAGAAGAGTAGACCTTTGAACTTGCTTTTTTTCTCTGTAAGTTATAGCATTTTATTAGTAAGAATAAATGTTTTGTCACAAATCATTATTGATGGCAATGATTGTTTGTTAGTTTAAACTTTCAGCTATGTTCATGACAAGACCAAGTTACAAGCATTATACTGGTAATATTGACACGGGTACCGGACTACGATAGTAAATTTAGACTAACACGGGACAAGGGACCAATAAATCGGGATATTTCCACTTGCAACGAACCAGCAAAGTAGTATATAAGTACAGCTAAATTCGTATTCCGGGTGGAGCGAAGGGTGGAGCTACCGGAAGTAACGACTGGAAGTGACGTGACCGGAAGTGATCGCGTGCGCATGCACAACCGGTTCCCGTGCTTTTTTCTTACCATAGTAGTAGTACAAATGTACCATTTGTGCATGATCAGAAAATGCATGGCAACCGGATGTGACGTCATCAAGCATCACGTTACCCCGAAGGGATTCCCTTGGAATGGTGGGATGCGCGCATGCGTAACTGGAAGTAGCGCAATATCCGACATAGTGGCACCTTTTCACCGGAAGTGATGTTATCAAACGTCACCCGTAGAGCTTCCCCTGGAAAATATAGGAGCGCGCATGCGCGATCGGAAGGGCCCTTGGGGTGCTCTCTAGAACATCCGGGTCCTATAACCTTATCATTTTCTATGAATTAGTCCTTTCACTGGTTTTCTGCACCTTTCCCGCCATTTTTTTCATTGGGAACGGCTTCAATAATTACACAACCATTTGTCAGATGTTTTCGGATATGTTCGAGGTGCTGTGTAATACTCCAAGGGGTGTTTTCTATCGCGTCCGCATTCTCACTGTGGTATTGCTACTAAATAACCTAAGAGTCAAATGAATGAATTGGTACATTTGATCCCCTAAGTCACCCAATAGAAGGTATGTCGG
Source organism: Gigantidas platifrons (assembly GCA_002080005.1). Classification (NCBI taxonomy): domain Eukaryota; kingdom Metazoa; phylum Mollusca; class Bivalvia; order Mytilida; family Modiolidae; genus Gigantidas; species Gigantidas platifrons. The sequence goes on from MJUT01062952.1 coordinate 76,718, forward strand.
TTTCCCAAAATCTCAGATCCACTCTTTTTGTATACTCGGTTCCGTCAGTTCTGCATACGGCTACCTCCTCAACTGAAGTGTATAATTTATAAGAATTGTGTTTCCGATCAAACAGCACAAAAGGAGAACTTTGTGATTGAATTGAAATTATATCACAGACTTGATAATTTCTCTATTCAAATACAATCCGTGACAATTTTACATTTCATTCACTAATTATTCGTTTTGTGTTTGTTTGTGTCGTATTTCTGGTGATCTTTTAACGTTTCATTCACTAATTGTTCGTTTTGTTTTTGTTTTTGCGATATTTTTCGTTTTCATTTTACATTTTAGTCGCCAAAACTTCGTTTTGTTTTTGTTTGTTGCGTATTTTCCGTGACAATTTTACATTTTAGTCGCCAAAACGTTTTTTTTTGTTTTTTTTCAGAGATCTTTTAACGTTTTATTCATTAATTTTTCGTTTTTGCTATATTTTTTCGTGAACGTTCTATTGCTGCTGCTTCGGTAGTGGCGGCGGCGGTCGCGGCGGTGGTGTATATTCCTCTGTCTCTGGGACTGCATCGCTTCTCTTTAGACTTGTGATTCCGTGTTTGCTTCTATTATGTCGCAACATGACGTCTTTTCTCGATTTGAAAAAAACGTCTTTCACAATATCAGTTAGTTGTTTTTCTAGTACATGACGTTATAAAACATCTCATTTTCCCGTACATTGTGTTTATCTTAGTATTTCATTTTCTGTGAATTGATGGAGTTATGCTTTGGTCTGCCTCATGTCATGCCATGCGTATATGTAGTTTATGTCCATGTTATAGTGTTCATAAATTGAAAGTCAACATGAAAATTGTAGAGGTCAAGATAAAACAAATCCACTATTGTTAACATTATTAGGCATATTTGGCATAATGATTTCAATGTCTCAAACTATGTTTTTTTACTGTGGTATTTATGGAAATCATCATGACTATATAATAAAGGATAACACACTTTTGTTGAAACTAACAATACATTTATTTTGTATCGATCTTTCTGGTCGGCTTAGGGCACATTTCTTGTTCTAACAGTAAGGAGCCACTTCATGGTATATATACCATTGATGTTACATGCAAATAAGCATTTCTGAGGAATAACTGTTTGCTACATTGTTCCAGACTTCTTTATATTTATAGAAATTTGATCCCTACTTGCATAATCTCTAACACAAAACTATTGCAGGATGATTCTTCTCATTTCTGAAAAACAATGCATATACATGTATAGAGGGAGGAGGAGGAGGGCGGGGCGAGGGTGAGGATTGGGGAGGGAGGATGAAGAGGAGGAGGAGAAAGAGGAGGTAGGAGAAGGGGGAGGGAGGAGGAGGTCTCCTTGGATGTAATTATGAGTAACAAAGAAATCAAATTTCATATTTTATTGTTCACTTTACATGAATTTCAAGTTTGTTTCTCAGTCTCTTTCATTTAATCTTCTCCAGTCACTTTATTGTTCATTGTCCTCAGCTCTGGCTCTCTTTCTTCAAATAAAGGTATGGCTTTTCCAGTTCTTTCCCTTCATAAAGACTGAGGGTGACTCCTATCTTCGTATGATGCAATGTCCATTCTCCGTTAGGCACGAAGTGCTTCCTAATGTGAATTGTCAGTTGAGGGGCTTTGATGATGACGTGGACATCTCCCAGATGATATATCCAGTCCACGAGTTATCCGTCTTTCATTCGACTGATCAAATCGTCCACCACTTGCGTAGCACTGGACAAGAATTTCCACTGTGACAAAGACAAGCTAACACCATACTTGGTAGGAATCGTATCGGTTTCCCAAAATTTCAGATCCACTCTCTTACTGCCATTTCATTCCGTCAGTTCTGCATATCTTCCACCTCCTAGGGGTACTTTGACCGGAGCTGCACAAGCTTCACCATGGGTATGGTCTTTCGCGAAAGCTAAGTCTTCCTGTACCAGATCAGGGTGAACGGGATGTTCAATCCTTTGATCTGGTCTTTTGATTTTGATTTACGTGACATGTCGTATGAAGTGTGAGTCCCTGCTCTCATGTCTCTGCTTTTAATAGAATGAAGACTTTGTATCGATGGAGTCGATTGGTTGTTTCTTTTTGCATCCTCCTTTCTGATTGGTTCCTTTTCCTGGCTTCTGATTGCTTCATGAATAGTGGATTCTGTCATCTCATTGGTTCAATTTCCATTGATGTGATTGGTTGGACTCAATGTACACGTTCAATCCGTTTTTGTTGTCACTCCCAAAGCTACTCTGCACAGGCTTGTGACTGGCTCTTTATATAGAGGCTGCATTAACATTTTGTTCTTTTCTTTTCTTTTTTTTCAACTATATGCAACAAGGATTACATTCACTGCAATACATGGCACTGTCTACATTCTGGTACGTCCGCTGACATAGGAATGTCTTCTTGAGGTCTGGAACGATATCGGGCAGCACTCGATCAACATCTTTCAACTTCTGGTATTGCTCGAAACCTAAGGAGACCCCATGGTATGAGGGGTGTCGTTTGCTATTCATCCAATAATAATGATGAATGTCCAAGTGTAGCCCTGGATTCTCTGCCGTCACGAACACGTTAGCTCCAAGATGTACATCTGAGAAAGTATATCTGTTGTGTTCCAAATAATGTACAGTATCGTCTATGTCGCCCCAAGTAGTCTACAGTCGTACTAGTGGAGATAAATGTCACTCATGGAATTCTTGTCAGTCAGCAGGATTCCGTCTTGTTCTGTATTCATATATAGGTTTCCTCCCAAATGAAAACTCGACTGTTCCGGGAAACACATTTCCATGTCTTCTGTGTCTGGGTTGGTTAGCACCTTCACCAAATCGTCTCTCGGCAAGGACAGCAAAGCACAACAAAAGGAATGGAAAAGCTTCTGGACTTCTCCTGGGTAATATTTCCAACAGGACACGGGTACGTCCCTTCCGGGTAGGATGATGGCGAATAAACTCTCATTTCATGGTCCATGATTTTGTTTTGAACCAATTCTTCCAGAACTGTGCCCACTGGTGTCTCGTTCACCAACAGAACGTAATTCTTGGTCAGAGCTTGGCGATATTTACATTGGTTGATACGATTCTGTGGTATACTGTTACAAACTCCATGTCAAAAAATCCAGAATGCCAATGACGATTCTCTCACTATATACATTGTTCGGACGCGGACGTAATTGGATTCACCCTCTTCTGGTTGGTTCATTTCTGGTAATCTGATTGATTCAATTTCCAGTGAGGTGATTGGTTGGACACGTTCAATCGGTTTTTGTCAATCCAAAAGGCCACTCTGCACTTACAGACTCTGGATCGTTTAACTTATCAGATATTTCGTATCGTTTGCGTTTTTCATTCGTTTCGTTTGCGTGTATCGTTCGTTCGTTTTTCGTTTTCCGTTCGTTTGCGCTTCATGCGTGTAATTTGTTCGTTCGTTTCGTGTATCGTTCGCCAGTGTAATTAGACGAACACACGAAACGAAATACGAACGAACGACACACGAAACGAACGATACACGAAACGAACGATATCCGAAACGAACGATACCCGATAAAGAACTTGTCAACTACGATTTCCAGCTGAAAATAATTACTATAATTTTATTCTTACTATTACTAAAAATTTTAAATTAAAATGTAAGCAAAATTTTACATATACAAACATTTATTTCCTTTATTTACATGTACTAGTAATTGTGTACAATAAGGGAACACATATTTAATAAATGCATTTTTTTCCATATTTTACTCTATGACAAATAAACAAGTTTTCAGTACGATACGATTCCCGATCGGGCCAAATCACAGAATATACAGGTATTCTACATTCGGCTATTGTTTCAATAACCATGTACTATATATATCCAACCGAGCTTGTTGTTCTACTACAACACAGATAAAATCAACATCTCGCCAAAAATATCACTTTGTTCTCACCATGGTATAACTGAAAATAGACGCACTGTGCAGCGTTCTCGCCAAGGCTAATTCAGAGGTATAATGGTTAGTGGTGTACTCGTTATGACCACCTCAGTGGTTGAATGGTCAGCGGTGTTCTCGTTATGACCACCTCAGTGGTGGAATGGTCAGCAGCGTGTTTGCTATGACCGCCTCATAGATGGAACATATTTAATAAATGCATTTTTTTCTATATTTTACTCTGACAAATAAACAAGTATTCAGTACGATACGATTCCGGATCGGGCCAAATCACAGAATATAGAGGTATTCTACATTCGGCTGTTGTTTCAATGACCATGTACTATACATATCCAACCGTGCTTGTTGGTCAACTACAACACAGATAAAATCAACATATCGCCAAAAATATCACTTTGTTCTCGCCATGGTATAACTGAAAATAGACGCACTGTGCATATAACAGCAACCGCTCACTTTGTATGTATCATTATGGCTGTCACCGATAATCATGCGTGTTTCTGAATTGATAAAATGTTAATGTTTAATGAAATAGTTAGCAGCGTTCTCGCCAAGGCTAATTCAGAGGTATAATGGTTAGTGGTGTACTCGTTATGACCACCTCAGTGGTTGAATGGTCAACGGTGTGCTCGCTATGACCACCTCAGTCATGGAATGGTCAGCGGTGTGCTCGTTATTACCACCTCAGTTGTGGAATGGTTAGTGATGTGCTCGTTATGACCACCTCAGTGGTGGAATGGTCAGCGGTGTGCTCGTTATGACCACCTCAGTTGTGGAATGGTCAGTGGTGTGCTCGCTATTACCACCTCAGTGGTGGAATGTTCAGCAGCGTGTTTGCTATGACCGTTTCATAGATGGAATGGTCAGCGGAGTGCTTGTTATTACCGCCTCAGAGGTGTAACCGTTAGTAACGTGCTCACTATAACCACCCAGAATTGTACATACTGGTTAATTACGTGCTCGTTTTTGGCGTATGAGAGGTGTAATGGTCAGCGGCGTCTTCGTCATGACCGCCTTAAAGGTGTACCGGTCAGTGGCGTACTCGTCATGAATGCCCCAAGAGGTGAGATAGTTTGCGGTGTGTTAGTCATGTCGTGTTTGTATTTAATGTTTTTTCTCCGTTTGTCATCCTTCATCCTATCATTAATATTCCTGATATTTTTGATTTATAGGTCTAGTATTTTACTGAATAACTATAATAGGAAATCTGTGTTGTGTGGTTCAATAAACTGTTGTTTACCTAGGAGAACCAGGAAAACAGCTATACAACGAATAATGTTGAATTCACAGTGCACTATTGTCGTCGGGTCAATTCTCAGTGGAATAATAAAACACAAACGTAGTGAGTTCTAACATTTATTGCAGTTGGAATAATTCCATATAAAATAGACCCCGTAATGACAATGTCAATTTTATAAATAATAGATCAAGAAAGATAACTCTTGATAGTTTATGTATGCTAACAGTGGAATTAAGTATATTATAAATATGACACGTTTCTATTTCATTATTCTAGCAAAATATGCATTCTCTACAAATGATTTATATATATCTGCTTATGGTTCTCATGGACATTTACAAACATTAAACAAGTAGTATTACATGTAAACAAATAGCTTCACATGAACCAAACACAATAATATCAAAAATAAGATTAAAACTAAGCATCATAATACCAAACAAAGTAATAACAAAAATAAGCATAAGCTAAGGAAAACTAAGCATAAGTTAAACATTATAATAATGTAAAATAATAAGAAGCAAAATTAGCATTAATAAGCAAAGCTATAAAAACAATTATCTTTACCTCACACTGGGGTGCAAAGGTCTTGGAATTCAGGATACTTCAAGATCACAATATATGTATCAAGCTGTTCATCAGTGTTATATCATGGTAACCTGAATATAAAATTAAGTTCATAACTATTGTGCTTAAAACATGCACAATTACACAAAACACAGATTACAAATAGAATTGTTAATAACTCACCTTTTTAATATTATAATGGTAAAAATAGTATTATGCTCAATATTAAATTCATATTTAATAGTCCAGATATTATTTCATTTAGCCTTTAGCATTTTATTGGAATTGATATGTTTTATAAGTTTATCACATTTAAATTGCATTTCATATGTTAAGATAAGTTTATCACATTTTAATATGTTTTATAAATCAGTCAATCAATCAATCAACTCAATCTCACTGAGAAAGTTATTTTATATACAATTAGTAAGTTTAGTAAGTATAAATACCTTAATGAATGTTAGTGGTGGCAAATAGAAATATAGTTCAAGCTGTTTCAAATAGTCATCAAAATTCCAAACAATATGTATATCAGTTGGCAATGTTTGCCTTCCAAGATATGAAAAAGTAATAGAATGCCTCAAAGAACGAAATAATTTCCCACCAAAAATTCAGGTGACTACAATAACCAATGAAAGGAAATAACTGGTCAAACTGACCTTAACTAATCAAATATGCAAAGAAAAGATACATATAAGGGTTACATTTCATGAACCTAATTAGAATACAAAACATAACACAAAGTTGTAAACCTTATTAATTTTATTACTAAGAGGTTTTAAATATTATAATTAAATGAAAAAGTTATCAAAGTAATCATATGAAAATATTTTATTTACAAAAATATATTTTATGAACATAGTAAAGATTAAAATTCTTAAAAATTTAATTATTTACAAAACTGTAAACATTGACTCTTCCACACTATGGTAATCTATATTTATTACATTTAATTTCAGAAAAGATATGGAGTCTTCATCCCAACTTTGTGAGCCTTGCTCCAGAGCAACAAAATCATCAGTAGCCGTCAAATATTGCAGTGATTGTGACGAATCTTTATGTCCCGACTGCTTCAGCGTCCACGAAACACTTAAGACCTTTATGTCGCATCACGTCATTGATGCCCAAAAATCAACTGATCTATCTTTTGAACTGAATAAGTTCTGTTCTGGTCACCAAGATATGGTTCTTGATTTTCACTGTTCCGATCATGACGACATCTGCTGTAAATCATGCATAGCAGACGAACATCGGACATGCGGGAAAATAAAGCCGTTAGATGTCGCTACAAAAGGAGTCAAAAGTGCCACACTGTTTGACGATTTTTCATCTGAGGTTGAATATTTAATCGATACTTCTAGTAAGGTTAGAGAACAAAAACAAAAAAGTAAGGTCACGTGGAATTTAAATACAGAAAGTGTAAAGCGAGGCGTACAAATGTTTAGATCTCGAATTTTGAAACGCATTGACGAGATCGAAGAAAAACTTATGCTAGAAGTTGATGCGGCTAATTCAAAAATGGTAGCAAAAACAGAGGAGGAAATAGAAGCTGTCGAAATATACATGTCGGATATTCAAGATATTTCACATAAATTCGATTTCGTAGCCAAACACGGGTCTGAAAAAAAAAAATCTTTCGTTTTATGAAAACACTGGAAACATGTTTATCCCGCAAGTCAGAATATTTGGGGAAATTTATTTCATCACTGACTTTACCACAACTTGTGTTTAAAGAGTCTATGATAGAAACCATTGGATCCGTTACCATCGAAACAAACCCGTTTGATATGAATTATCAACATCCGCAAGCTCTACAAGCACAAAGTAAGTATCGTGCCATTAAACCAGCCATTCAAAACGAGTTTGAGTTCGATTCTAAAATACCTCTTAAATGTAAACATCGTGTTTGGATAACTGGTTTGGGAGTAACCAGAGATGATAATTTATTGCTATGTAATTTTGCGAGCAACGACGTAATGGTGTTCTCTTGTAATGGAAAACAGCTAAATTATATTAGCTTAGAAGTGCGACCATGGGGAATAGTGGTAGTACCTGACAAAGAGGAAGCTATTGTTACTCTACCTGACAAGAACTTTATACAAATTATAAATGCCAGTACAATAAGAGCAGAACAGAAGACTGTCGTGGTATAACCGTGATAGACAATGATATAGTACTGGGGAATAAAGGTGAAATATACATTATCAACAGAGAAGGTCAACGTCTTAAAGCAATCAACGTTGGAAAAGGTAGGATGTATTCATTTTACTGTGGAAAGGATAATACATTATATTGTTGTGAAGCAGACAATAACACGTTATATGGAATAAAATAGGATGGAACAATTTTGTTCTCCTTCAGTTCCGGTGATTTTAAAGGACCAATGAGTGTAGCAGCTGCTGCTAATGGGAACTTGTACGTTATTGCTTTGCGTTCAAACAATGTTCACTGCTTTATACCAGACGGGAAAACCAAAGGTATCATGTTGAAGAAGGAGGATGGAATAAATCAACCATATGTTATCGCCTTCAGCAAAAAGTATTCTAAAGTATTCATTGTTAATTGCGAGACAAAATTTGTGCTAAGGTTTTCCCATTATTGATAACATTTATGCAACATGGTTGTATTATAAATGTAAACTAATTCATGTTTGATATATATTCAAATTAACCTGGACATATTTATTATTTGGAATTCGTATTCCGTTCGTACGTCACAAGCCTGTCACATCACATCTTTACAAAACTGATTTTATTTAAACCCAAACAGACTTGGATAGCTCTTTTTTTTCAAATTATTTGTTTATTAGAAAGCTCCGCTCTCTATTTAGAATGCACTGCTGTTATTAAACAATGTGAACGTGTATATAATTAACCAGTATGTACACACATTTTATCTTGTCATACCGATAATGATTGATTACGGTTTAATATGTGAGATTACTTAATAACAGAATATATGTCAGTTTTTATCAAACAAATCAATTTAAACGGTGTTATTTTCAAAATAATTAAATGCATTTCATCTGGTGTTAGTAACGCAATGAACTGCTGTAATTTTTGTTATGTTTTTGTTCATTCAACCGTTTTGAGTATGCAATCAGAGCAATTAAAATTATTTTATTATTCCGTATTATGATATTGATTCATTGAAGCATAACTATTTCTATTTTTTGTCGACCATGTTACTGGGGATGGCGAGTGGGGGTGAGGGGATAATGACGACGTACATAAATAATTCGTTTGTATTCCTATATGCTGACATTCATGGTTGGCGAACCAATGGAAATTTGTGTAGTAAGCTAACTCCGTAATATATATATATATATATAATTTTCCGAGTCCACATTATTTATTTATTTGGTGCCATTTCGTTGTCGGGAAAGTTTCTGTATGTTTTACAGTTACGCCCATTTGTCGATTATCTAAATAAAATATTCAATTCTCCATGATTTTTACTGTTGGTTTAGTTGGTTTATGGTGTTTAACGCCACTTTCAACAATATTTCAGCCATATAGTAGTAGGAAGAATTATTGGTGGGTGGAAACGGGAGTACCTGAAAAAAAACCGACCTGCCGAACTCACAAATTTAGTGGTGATAGACACTGATTACACAGATAGTTGTACATCCAACTACCATGCGATCAGGACCAAGATGGCTCCGTCATGTTTTTAGTTAACCTTGCCAAAGGCAATGTGAGCTCTTGCCATCACTTGGTGTCCGTCGTCCATCGTCCGTCGTCCGTGAGCTTTTCACATTTCAAGTTTCTTCTCTGACATCGCTCAGCCAAGTGAGGTGAAACTTGGTAGGAAGCATCTATGAAAGGTCCTCTCTTAAGTTTGCTCATTTTATCTCGATTCATAAACAAACGTGGTCGCCATAGGCAATTATTGTTTCTGATTGGCTGATTTCTAAAAAAAATATCTCCTCTGAAACCGCTTAGCCAAATTAATCGAAACTTTGTAGGAGCATCCTTGTAAAGTCCTCTATTAAAATTGCTCATATCCTTCCGATTCATTAACAACCATGGCTGCCACAGGCAGTTATTGTTTCTGATTGGTCGATTTCTAAAAGAAATCTCCTCTGAAAGTGCTTGGCAAAATGAACCGAAACATCTATGAAGTTCCTCTATAAAGATTGCTAATTTCGTCCCGATCCGTTAACAAACATGCTACATGACCACCACAGGCGACTCTTTTTTCTGATTGGCTGATTTCTAAAAATAATATCCCCTCTCAAACCGCCTAGCCAAATGAATCGAAACTTGGTAGGAGCATCCTTATAAGGTCCTCTATTAAAATTGCTCATATCCTTCCGATTCATTAACAACCATGGCTGCCAGTCAATTATTGTTTCTGATTGGTCGATTTCTAAAAAAAAATCTCCTCTGAAAGCGCTTGGCAAAATGAACCGAAACTTTGTAGATAGCATCTATGAAGTTCCTCTATAAAGATTGCTCATTTCGTCCCGATCCGTTAACAAACATGCTACATGACCACCACAGGCGACTCTTTTTTCTGATTGGCTGATTTCTAAAAAAAATATCTCCTCTGAAACCGCTTGGCCAAATGAATCGAAACTTGGTAGGAGCATCCTTGTAAGGTCCTCTATTAAAATTGCTCATATCCTTCCGATTCATTAACAACCATGTCTGCCAGTCAATTATTGTTTCTGATTGGTCGATTTCTAAAAAAATTCTCCTCTGAAAGCGCTTGGCAAGATGAACCGAAACATAGTAGGAAGCATCTATGAAGTTCCTCTATAAAGATTGCTCATTTCGTCCCGATCCGTTAACAAACATGCTACATGACTACCACAGGCGACTCTTTTTTCTGATTGGCTGATTTTTAAAATTCTTCTCCTCTGAAACCCCCTGGCCAAATGAACCGAAACATCTATGGACTATCCTCTATAAAGAGTACTAATTTCGTTCCGATCCGTTGACAAACATGGCAACCGCAGGCAATTATGTTTTCTGATTGGTCGATTTCTAAAAATCTTCTCCTCTGAAACCGCCTGGCCAAATGATCCGAAACGTGGTAGGAATCATCTATGAAGTTACTCTATAAAGATTACTCATTCCGTCCCGATCCGTTAATAAACATGGCCTCCACAGGCGATTCTTGTTTCTGATTAGCTGATTTTGTAGATTCTTCCCCTCTGAAACCATTTGGCCAAATGAACCGAAACTTGATAGGAAGCATCAATGGAAGGTTCTCTGTTACGATTGCTCATTTCGTTCCAATCCGTAAGCAAACATGACCGCCACAGACAATTCTTGTTTCGGATTGGTTGATTTCTAAAAAATATTCTCTCAAACCGCTTTGCCAAATGAACAGACACTTGGTAGGATGCATCTATGGGAGGTTCTCTATAAAGATTGCTCATTTCGTCCCTATCCAGTACCAAATGTGGCTGCCATAGGCAATTATTGTTCTAATTGGTCAATTTCTAAAAATCTTGTCCTCTGAAACCGCTTTCCCAAATGAACCGAAACTTGGTAGGAAGCATCTATGGAATGCTCCTTTAATGTCCCGGTCTAATAACAAACATGGCCGCAACAGGCAATTCTTATTTCTGATTGGACAATTTCTAAAAATCTTCTACTCTGAAACAGATTGGCCAAATGGACCAAAACGTGGTAGGAAGCATCAATGGAAGGTCCTCAATTGGAATTGCTCATTCCGTTCTGATCCGTTAACAAACATGGCCGTCATAGGCAATTATTATTTCTTATTGGGCGATTTCTAAAACAGGCTTTTCCTCTGAAACCGCTGGCCAAATGATATGAAACTGGGTAAAAAGCATTTATGGATGGTCGTCTATGGATATTGCTCATTTCGTTTTGATCCATTAACAAACATGGCTGCCACTGGCAATTCTTCTTTTAGATTAGTCGATTTCTCAAAATCTTCTCTGAAACTGCTTTGCCAAAATGAACCAATATTTGGTGGGAAGCACCTATTGAAGGTTCTGTATTAAGCTTCCTCAAAGCAGAATGAAAGGTGAGCGACACAGGCTCAGCTTGGTGCTGAGCCTTTAATTTGAATACACATATGAATAAATACTATTAAATAATTCACCATAGAATATGATGTTAAATAAAATCTTTTTGAAAGACCTTGAAATATTTAAATAGAAACAAGAATCAAAAGTACGTATGCCAATAAACATTTGTCGTATTATTTTTTTCTATGTGTTGTCTTATTTGGCTTTCTAGACATTAAAAGTGTAAAAATATAAAATGAAAACAATTCTGCAGATGACAAAACTGGTCTCGTTGATTATTTTCAAGAATCTACAGTTGGAGTCTATTCTCCTTTGTATATTCACATTGAATCCAGGGGCGACGTCGTGTTTAGCGCCATTTTCAACAATATTTCAGTTAAATTGTGGCGGTCAGTTTTATTGATGGAATAATATAGGACTATCATGAGAAAAGAATTACTTGTCACTGACAAACTTTATCACATAATGGTGCATCAAGTACACCTCTCTATAAGCGGGATTCGAACTCACAACGTTAGTGGTGATAGACACTGATCGGACAGGTGGATGTAAATCCAATCACCATGCGATCACGTCGGCCCCTACATGACTAATTTACAAATTTCGTTATCAAAAATATGTTACTCATGACCAAATGACGGAGTAATTCACACGTGCGCTGCGTACATTTGGTCATTTGAACGAATATGATAATGTATCCCTGTGGTTAAGTCTCTGCAATATATCAAATTGTAAGAAGAGTTTAGAGATACCAAAGGGGTAATTAGAAGGTATCAAAGAGGTAGCCAGAATGTACCAAAGAGGCAAGCAGAAGATACCAAAGGGGTAATATGAAGGTACAAACAGTAATCAGAAGGTACCCAGAAGTACCAAAGAGGTAGGCAGAATGTACCAGTGTGTAATCAGAAGGAACCAATGCGTAATCAGAAGGAAGCAAAGGCGTAGGAAGATGGTACCAAAGGGGAAATCAGAAGGCAACAAAGGAGTAACCAGAAGTTCTCAAGGGATCGCCAGAAGGTATCTATGGGGGATGCCGAAGGCAACAAAGGCATAAGCAGAAGGTATAAAAAGGATAATCAGAAAATTTCAGAGGGGTAGGCGGAAAATACCAAAGGGCTAGTCAGAAGGTACCAAAGTAGCAACAAGAAGGTAACAAATGGGTAGCCAGAAGATACCAAAGGGTAATCAGAAGGTACCAAAGGGGTAATCGAACGGTATCAAAGGGGTAACCAGAAGATACCAAAGAGGTAACCAGAAGATATAAAAAAGGACTATCCAGAAGGAAAGAAAGGGGTAACCATAATGTACCAAAGAGGAAATCAGAAGGTACCAAAGGGGTAGGTAGAAGGTACTATAGAGGTGGGCTGGAGGTACCAAAGAGGTGGGCAGAATGTACCAAAGGGACAATTAGAAGGTGACAAAGGGGAAACAAGAAGGTACCAAAGGCGTAATCAGAAGGTACCATAGGAGGTAACCAGAAGGTAGCAAGTGATATACATCAGGGACCAAAGGGGTAATTAGAAGGTAGGAAAGGGGTAGGCAAATTGCACCAAGGTGGCAACAATAAGGTTACAAAAGGGTCACCAGAAGGTAGCAAAGGGATAGTTAGAAGGTATCAAAGGGCTAAGCCGAATGCGACAAAGAGGTAATCAGAAGGTATCAAAAGATAAGCAGAAGGTACCAAAGTGACATTCAGAAGGTACCAAGGAGGTAACCAGTTGGTACCAATAATGGTATCCAGAAGGAAACAAAGAAGTAAGCAGAAGGTACCAAAGGGGTAATTAGAAGGTAACAAGGGGGTCCAAAAGGAGTAGGCAGAATGTAGCAAAGGGAGACCCACAAGGTATCAAAGGAGTAACCAGAAGATACTAAAGGGGTAATCAGACGGCACCAAATAAATAACCATCAGCCGTAAATCGAAGACAGCATGAAATACAATGACAAAGGGAAAAAAGACAAATGTACAATCAATGATATATACATTATATATAAGCATTAACAACACAACCCTGACTAAAACCATGGGCTCACTCAGGTACTTCGGAAGAGTAGGCAGGTCAGGCTCCACACGTGGCACACGTCTATCGTGCTAATCCTGTAACATAGCAATGTCAACTTTTGACATATTAAGCGGCTACGTGATACACATGTATATGCACTATGTTTTAATGGTTATTATAAGGACATTTTTACTCTGTGGTTCAACCCACTGGTTGCGCGAAACTGAATTGGATAAGAAATTTTCCCTTTCAAAAACTACAGATAAGTAAGTACTTTCGGGCTTAATCATACAACCACTCCTGGACCATAATAGTTTTTGTCACAGACCTTTACAGACCGAATGCATTTATTACTTATATTTGGCAGTATCACAGTAGCATACAGAACATACGGTGGCATTCTGAATGATTTTTGTTGATCCGATGTAATGTATTATTACCCCACTCCTATGTCTATTGTTAACATCATGACCCTGTTTAGATTCTTTAATTTCCCTGCTCCAAAAGACTTCTAAATTGTGTGGATTCCCCATCTGCATACCTGATGAAGATTATTTCAAAAACACGTCGAAGAACTGCCTTTGGCAGCCATATGTACGGTCGGATCAAATATGGAAATCTTGTACATGACATCACATACACCATTCGTACAAAAAACAATTCATTGTGCCTTCACCCAATCAGAAACAAGAATTGTCAATGGCGAACATCATTTTGTCCAATTTAGATGAGATAAAAAAAATCGTATAGAGGGCCTTCCTGTGAAATTTTGCTTTATTTGCCGAAGTGATTTCAGAGGAGAATTTTACTTAGAAATTTACCAACCTTAACAAAGAATTGCCTATTGCGACTATGTTGTTAACGGATCGGAACAGAATCATCTATTCACATAGATGATCTTCCATAGATGATACACACGCTGTTTTGTTTCATTAGGCCAAGCGGTCTCAGAGAAGAAGATTCAAATCTTAAAAGGTAACAGACGACGGACGCCAAGTGATGACAAAAACTATATGTCCTACCACTATAGAAGCATATTTTTTCTCTCAGAAATTGCATCACATGTCTGATAAGACACCTTCACCAATGACTGATATTAGCTACTTTCTAAATTGAATTTTGTGGTCAAAGAAACTTTACTCATTTAGCATTGTCAATCATTTTATTAAATTACTAGTAACAACATTGGTATGTTTACTTGAATATCTAAAAATTAAATCACGTATAATATTTGTCAATTATAAACAATTTATCCTCCATTTTGGTCACCGGCGATACCAAATCTAGAAACATATTGTGTGCGGAAAACATGTCGTCTGCTATAAAAAAAAAACCCGAATCATTGCAATAACTCACCTATTTATTTAGCCATCGGTGTATTGCATTTTCAATTAAATACAATTCCCCTCGTTTTAGTTTTTGTCAACGTAACCTTCTCACGTGATGCCATATCGTCTGCTCTAAAAACCAATCATTGCAATCACTTACCTAATAATTTGTAGATGACTGAGTAATTAGTGGAAGCTGCAAATATCGGTTAAGGTCCAATGAAATTATCACACTGGCTTAATATAATAATAAACAAGCTCCATAAATTTCTCGACGACATTTAAATCGCGACAACAAGATGGCAAGCGACTCATTGTCGATATATTTGTAATTCATGTCATGCATTTCTTGATTTTATTGTCAGCATTACAGAAGAATGGCAGAATATAAAATTACATCAATAAAATTCTCAAATTCTAGTAGAATTAATAAGTATATATAATTTTAACTTAATCCAATTCCATGTCAGCTATCACGTTACTGTTCTCAATTTTCTGTTTTGACCTCTGTGACCTTGTTGACCTTGATGTCACAAGACTGCTGAATTTCATATTAGTTCTAAAATATAATTAAAGATAAGAACATAGAAATCTAATTTAGTGCACACGACACGTTTCTGGAATAACCTTCACCATGTACATTCGTAATAAAAAGATAATTAAAAAATGTTGGTCGCTAGAAAACCAAAATCTGCTAAATTTCACCTATGACTGATAGGGGAGGGGACAGAGCACCTTAGTAGTAATCTGTTAATGTCACCTATGACTGATAGGGGGAGGGGACAGAGAACTTTAGTAATAATCTGTTAATGTCACCTATGACTGATAGGGGGAGGGGACAGAGAACCTTAGTAATAATCTTTTAATGTCACCTATGACTGATAGGGGAGGGGACGAATAACCTTAGTAATAATTTGTTAATGTCACCTATGACTGATAGGGGGAGGGGACAGAGAACCTTAATAATAATCTGTTACTGTCCCCTATGACTGATAGGGGGAGGGGACAGAGAACCTTAGTAATAATATGTTAATGTCACCTATGACTGATAGGGGGATGGGACGGATAACCTTAGTAATAATCTGTTAATGTCACCTATGACTGATAGGGGGAGGGGACGGATAACCTTAGTAATAATATGTTAATGTCACCTATGACTGATAGGGGGAGGGGACAGATAACCTGAGTAATAATTACATTAAGCCTTTCATTCAAATGTATTTAATTTTGTTTGATATCTATATTTTCTCATACTAAAAGATTTTTATTACATTCTTGATAAAAAGAAAAAAAAAAGACAAGACAAACAAAAAATGACTCATTTTACTATCACTGAGAGGGAGGTGTGGTCCACTATAATTAATTTAAGCCGGAAATTAACATTGTCTTAGGCATACAGCCTTTTTTCTGATGTTTTTTCTTACCGTTTTAATAATCTGGTATATAAACATGTACTCAACTGTAGGCTGTAATATTTTCTTTCACGATTGGTTAAATTTGCAAATATCTTCATTATATTTTAGAATTAACCATTTTTTTATCTAGGTCAATCGCGAGATTTTTGTAAGATTAGAACGATTTTCCGGAGATTAAGTCGTCCTCCGTATTGTCTTTGTCTCGGTCGATATATTATATCTTGTCAAATATGGTAATACCATTAAAACATATTATGAAATTCGGCCTGTATGTCTACATATTGTGATTAATAATAATAATAATAATAATAATATCACTATTTAAAATTAGACGCGGTAATAATTTATTACCGGGTTTGTAACAATAGTAGCAATACGGGTGCCACTTGTGGAGCCGAAACGTTTTCCCTTCCGGAGCTCCTGAGTTCACCCTCGGTCTTTAGTGAGGTTCGTGTTGCTCTATCTGTAGTCTTCTTTGTAATGTTTTGTGGATCACCGTTTGTCCTATTTGTTTTGACCATTATCTTTTTTGTCCTCCTACGATATACGGCTTCTGATTACCTCTTCAATCTTTTCTTAACCTTAATAATCTATTATATGTCGAACTTTACAGTACGATTCTCTCAGCCTATGAGATT
>MJUT01062952.1:104576-145597 GCA_002080005.1 Gigantidas platifrons
CATTGCTGCTTTATTATAAATCAAAATGAACACACATTTTATCTCTAGCTACATGGCAATGAGTAGATTAACATATATTCTGGGTTTTTCTGTGAAATTTTTCTTTAAACCGATTTATACCGATTATGCAAATTAGGCAGATATAGTCAGAATCTGAGAGGTAGGTCCCGGGGATTTTATTAGCCCTGTAGTCAGAACTTTGGTGTTAGTCCACTAGCGTTATACCAGCCATGTATTAGTCCCCGGTGTATTTACTAGGTCTGTATTCAGAACATCAGTGTTGGTCCGAGACGGTTGTACCTGCCATGTATCCAGTGCATTATTTAGTCCCCAATGGTTTTAACATTTCTATAGTCAGAATGTGAGAGGTAGTCCCCTGGGTTTTACCAGCCCTGTAGTCAGAATCTGAGAGGTAGTCCCCGGGGTTTCCCAGCCGTATAGTCAGAATCAGACAGATAGTCCTCGGGGTTTTACCAGCCCTGTAGTCAGAGTCTGAGAGGTAGTCTCAGGGATTTTACCAGCCCTGTAGTCAGATTCTGAGAGGTAGCCCCGGGGTTTTAGCAGCCCTGTAGTCAGAACTTTAGTGTCCAGTCAGGTAATCAGAAACCTCATTTAGTCCCCAATGTGTTTGCTATTCAGAACATGGGTATTAGTCCGAACCGGTTTTATCAGCCCTGTAATCAGAATCTGGGAGGTAGTCACCGGGGCTTAAACACCCCTGTAGTCAGAATCTAAGAGGTGGTCCCCAGGGTTTTACCAGCCCTGTAGTCAGAATTTGAGAAGTAGTCCCCGGGATTTTACCAGCCCTGTAGTCAGAATCTGAGAGGTAATCTGGGGGGTTTTACCAGCCCTGTAGTCAGAATTTGAGAGGTAGTCCCCTGGGTTTTACCAGCCCTGTAGTCAGTATTTGAGAGGTAGTCCCTGGGGTTTTACCAGACCTGTAGTCAGAATCAGAGAGGTAGTCCCCCGGGTTTTACCAGCCCTGTAGTCAGAATCTAAGAAGTAGTCCAGGGGTTTTACCAGCCCTGTAGTCAGAACCTTAGGGTCCAGTCAGGTAATTAGTACCTCATTTAGTCCCCAATGGGTTTACTATTCAGAACATGGGTATTAGTCTCCGCGGGTATTATTAACCCCGTAATCAGAACTCCAGTGTTATACCTCGAGGTCTTTACAGTCCCTGTAGTCAGAACCTCATTCACTGGCGTCAACGTGATGATCGTAACTGCAGTTTCCCTCCGCCATGTTGGGATGATCGTAACTGCAGTTACAATCATCACGTTGACGCCAGTGCTCATTGTTAGTCCTCGAGGTGTTCACAAGCTATGTAGTCAGAATCGCGGTGTTATCTACCGGTTTTTTCCAACCATGTCCTCCGAGCCTCAGTGTTAGTCCTCGAGGGTTGTAGCAGCCATGAATTCAGTACCCCATTTAGACTCCAATGGTTGTACTATTCAGGTAGTCAGAATCTAAGTGTTAGTCCCCAAGGGTATTACAAGCCCACTAGTCATTACATGTGTGTTAGTCCCCGAGGGCAGACATTCTCTACAGGTATACATCCATTATGCCAAAAACTTGAAGATATCAAAGAGGTAATCAGAATCGTATATCGAAGGACAGACAATACAATGGTCAAAAACAAAAGTACAAACATTACACAGAAAACTAAAGATCGAGCAACATAAGTATCACTAAACACCGAGGGTGAAGTCAGGTGCCTCGGAAGGATAAAGCAGGTCCTGCTCCATATTTGGCACCCCTCGAGTGTTAATTAGTTACGCACTATGATATCATGCCAATGACGTGACGGCAATAGACATCATTTTACAATGTACGTGTGCATGTTACTTACATACAAACACATATTGGCATGTGGTTGTCACGTGATAATGATTTATGTTTTTGATTGCATGAAATTATTTAAGATGTTCATATTTAATCGAAGTATATATTGCATATAACTCCTTCTGTGATACAATGGTTACAATGCTCTCCATGATTGCGGTAATTGAACGGTACGATTCCCGATCTGACCAAATCACAAAATGTAAAAGTATTCTGCATGCGGCTGTTGTTTCACTGACCATGTACTATAGATATCCTACCGAGCTTGTTGGTCTACTACAACAAAGATAAAATCAACATCTCGCCAAAAATATCACGTTATTCTCGCAATGGTTTCACTAAAAATGTTTCGCTTGTCATATACCAGCAACCACTTATTTATTATGCAACATTATGACTGTCACTGATAATTATTTCTGTTTCTGGCTGGATGAAATTATTTAGAATTTTTAATGTAAGGTTTAATAGCGTTCTCGCCAAGGCTAATTCAGATGTGTAACTGTCAGTCACGTGATCGTTATGACCGCTTGATAGGTGGAATGGTAAGCGGTGTGTTAGTTATGACCGCCTCTGACTTGGAATGATTTACGGTGTGCTCGTTATTACCACATCGGAGATGTAACAGTCTATGACTTGCTCGTTATGACCGCTTCATAGGTTGAATGGTTAGCGGTGTGTTAGCCATGACCGCTTCAGAGGTGTAATGGTCAGCGGCGTGCTGGTCATTACCACCTCAGAGGTGTAACCGTCGGTGACGTGCTCCTTATTACTACTCAAGAGTTGTACATAGCGTTTAGTGACGTACTCCTCATTACCGTATTAGAGGTGTACCGGTCAACGGCGTGCTCGCTATGACCACATCAGATGTCTAATAGTCAGCGGCGTGCTCGTCATTAGCGTATCAGAGGTGTAATTGTCAGACGTTCTCTTCAAGACCATATTAGAGGTATACCGGTCAGCGGCGTGCTCCTCATGACCGCCACCTGAGGTGTAATAGTTAGCGGTGTGATAGTCATGTCGTATTTGTATTTGATGTTTCTCCGTTTGTTATGTTTCATTTTATCATTAATGTTCTTGATATTTTTAATTGATGGGTTTAAGATTTTACTGAATAATTATAATAGGAAATGTGTGTTGTGTGGTTCAATAAACTGTCGTATACCTAGGAAAACCAGGATATTTCTCCGTTTGTCATGCTTCATTTAGGAGTTTGGACAAATTGTTGATTGGCTTGGAGTCAGTATAACCAGTGGCGTATCTAGGGTATTGCAGGTAGGGCACGTGGCCTGAGCGCCACTTGAAGGGGGGGGGGGGCACCGAGAGGTTTCTATTAACCTTTTAGCGCCTAATATTCCCATATAGGACCGTCCTAAAACAATCTTTAAGATATATTTATTGCAAAAACCATTTAGTATACTCAGACAGGAATATCTCGAGAAACTATTATTGTTATTAAATTATAAATTTAAAGCGCAATTTCAGTGAACTGTGGTATACCTATGAAAACCAGGAAAGCTACTATACATCGAATACTGAATTCACAGTGTTCTATTGTAATCTATATTTATTACATTTGATTTCAGAAAAGATATGGCTTCATCACAGAACTGTGAGCGTTGCTCCAGAGCAACGAAATCTTCAGTAGCCGTAAAATATTGCAGTGATTGTGACGAGTCTCTATGCCCCGACTGTTTTGGAGTCCACGGAACATTTAAAGCCTTTATGTCGCATCACGTCATCGATGCCCAAGTATCAGCTGATATATCTTTTGAACTGAATAAGTTCTGTTCTGATCACAAAGATATGGTTCTTGATTTTTACTGTTCCGATCATGACGACATCTGCTGTAAATCATGCATTGCAGACGAACATCGTACATGCGGCAAAATAAAGCCGTTAGATGTCGCTGCAAAAGGAGTCAAAAGTGCTACCATGTTTGAAGATTTCTCATCTGAGGTTGAATATTTGATCGATACTGCTAGTAAGGTTAGAGAACAAAAACAAAAAAGTAAGGTCACTTGGAATTTAAGTACAGATAATGTAAAGCGAGGCGTAGAAATATTTAGATCTCGAATTTTGAAACGCATTGACGAGATCGAAGAAAAACTTATGCTAGAAGTTAATGCGGCTAATTCCAAAATAGTAGAGGAAACAGAGGAGGAAATGAAAGCTGTCGAAAAATACATGTCAGATATTCAAGATATTTCACATAAATTCGATATCGTATCCAAACACGGGTCCGAAAAACAGATCTTTCGTTTAATAAAAACAGTGGAAACAGGTTTATCCTGCAAATCAGAAGATTTGGAGAAATTCATTTCATCACTGACTTTCCCACAACTTGTATTTAAAGAATCAAATTTGTTGTCAAAGATGGAAACCATTGGATCCGTTGCCATAGAAACGAGCCCATCCGATATGAATTATCAACCGCCAAAAGCTCTACAAGCACAAAGCAAGAATCCTGCCATTAAACCAGCCATTCAAAACAAGTTTGAGTTCGATTCAAAAATACCTTTTAAATGTAACCATGGTGTTTGTATAACTGGCATAGGAGTAACCAGAGATGATCATTTATTGATATGTAATTGGCCCAGCACTGATGTAATTGTGTTATCTGATGATGGTAAACAGCTAAATGATATAGGCTTAGAAGGGAACCCATGGGGGATAGTTGTAGTACCAGACAAAGAGGAAGCTATTGTTACATTACCTCGCAAGAACTTTATACAAATTATAAATACCAGTACAATGAGAGCAGAACAGAAGATAAATGTACCAGTAAGTTGCTATGGTATAACCTTGATAGACAATGACATAGTACTGGGAAATAAAGGTGTAATATACATTATCAACAGAGAGCGTGAACGTCTTAACACAATCAATGTTGGAAAAGGTTACATGTTTTCACTTTACTGTGGAAAGGATAAGACATTATATTGTTGTGATACAGACAATGACACGTTATATGGAATACAACAGGATGGAACAATTGTGTTCTCCTTCAGTTCCGGTGATTTTAAAAGACCGATAGGTGTAGCAGCTGCTGCTAATGGGAACTTGTACGTTACTGCGTATAATTCAAACAAAGTTCACTGCTTTACATCAGACGGGAAAACTAAAGGTATCATGCTGAAGAAGGAGGATGGTCTGGATCAACCGTATGGTATGGCCTTCAGCAAAAAGTCTTCTAAAGTATTCATTGTGAATTATTGTGCAAAATTTGTGCTAAAGTTTTCCCATTATTGACATCATTTAAGCAACATGATTGTATTTCAAATGTACAATAATTACATTCATTTCATATAAATTCATCTAAACTGGCTCGCTGGACGTTAAACACCAATCAACCAATCTAAACTGGATATATTTGGAATCCGTATTCCCTTCATAGGTTAAAAACCTGTCACATCTGGACGAATCTTATTTTATTTAAACCGAAGCCGACTTGGATAGTTCGTTTTTTTCCAATTTAAATTGATATAAGAAAGCTTCGTTCTGTATTAAGAATATACAGTTGTTATCAAAAAATTTGAACGTGTATGTAATTCTCTTGAAGGGTATAGGGCAGCTATAGGTTTATTTCAATATAGGAGGAAAAGGTCAGACTCCTTCGATTTTCCTGCTGATTTATATAATGAATCATTTATACCGATAATGATTGCGAACGGTATAATATGTGATATTATTAAAATCAGAATATGCAATTGTCATTTTTTATCAAACAAATCAACGATGTCATTTTCAAAATAAAAAAGTAACGAATTAACTGCTGTAGTTATTTTGTTTTGATCATTCAGCCGGTTTGAGTATAAAATCAGAGCATTTAATTTGGTAAACATTATCTTATTATTCCGTATTATGCTATTGATTCAGTCAAGCATAAATATGTTTATGGCCATGTTATTGGGGGGGGGGNGGCGAGGGGGAGGGGAGAGACACTGAAGACGTACATATATAATTCGTTTGTAATCCAATATGCTGACGTTCATTGTTGGAGAACCAATGACAATTTGTGTGGTAAGCTAACTCCGTAATAAATATATATAATTTTCCGAATTTGATCAATAACAACGATAATTTACTGTGAAATTATCGTTTTTATTTTCACTCTCGCTATTATGTCGCGCCATTTCGTTGTCGGGCAAGTTTCTGTATGTGTTACAGTTACGCCCCTTTGTCCGTTTTGTAAATGACATATTAAATTCGCCATGATTTTCACGGTTGGTTCAGTTGTTTTATGGTGTGTAACGCCACTTTCAACAATATTTCAGTTATATAGTAGTGGGCAGGTCTATTGGTGGGGGAAACGGGAGTACCAGGAAAAACACACCGACCTTTCGCAAGTCACTGACAAACTTTATCATATAATGTGATATCGAGTACACCTCGCCATGAATGGTGTTCGAACTCACAAATTTAGTGGTGATAGACGCTGATTCCACAGATAGTTATACATGCTACCATACGATCATGTCCAAGATGGCCCCGCCATGTTTTTTTGAAGTGATACACATAGGAATAATACTACTAAATAATTCACCATAGCATATGCTGTTAAATAAAATCTTTTTGAAAGACCTTAAAATATTTAATTATAAACAAGAATCCGTATGCCAATAAACATTTGTCGTTTTTAAAAAAAGTGTAAAAATATAAAATGAAAACAATTCTGCAGATGACAAAACTGGTCTCGTTGATTATTTTCAAGAATCTACAGTTGGAGTCTTACTCTCCTTTGTATATTCACATTGAAGCCGTGCGAGCCATTGTGTTTAACGGCACTTTCAACAATATTTCAGTTATATCGTGGCGGTCAGTTTTATTGATGGAACAGAATAGGAGTACCATAAGAAAACAGCTACTTGTCGCAAGTCACTGATAAACTTTATCACATAATGTTGTATTGGGTGCACCTCGCCATGAGCGGGATTCGAACTCACAACGTTAGTGGTGATAGATGCTGATTGCATAGGTAGTTTTAAATCCAACCACCATACGATCACGACCACGACGGCCCTTGAATGACTAATTGACGAATTTCATTATCAAAAATATGTTAGTAATTACTCCGTTATTTGGTCATGTAAGTGAATATGATAATTTATTCCATGTTATTAATTCTCTGCAATACCCAACCGATATCCAGAGAGAACATTTATGAATAGTTATCAAAAACAACGAAACAAACAAATAAATAAACATAGACACAAACACACAAATAAAAAGGCAAGAAAACAAACAAACAAACGAGAAAGTCATTCTCGAATTGGAGACGACGTTACCAATTAGCTTAGTATTAAATTGTAAGAAAAGCTTAGAGATGCCAAAGGGGTATCTAGAAGGTACCAAAGAGTAACCAGAAGGTACCAAAGGGTAACCAGAAGATACCAAAGGGTAACCAGGAGGTACCAAAGGGAAACCAGAAGATACCAAAGGCCGACCGGAAGGTACCAAAGGCCAACCAGAAGGTACCAAAGGCCAACCAGAAGGTACCAAAGAGGTAATTAGAAGGTACCAAAGGGGTAACCAGAAGATAGCAAAGGGTAACAAGAAGGTATCAAAGGGTAACCAGAAGGTACCAAAGGCCAACCGGAAGGTACCAAAGGCCAACCAGAAGGTACCAAAGGCCAACCAGAAGGTACCAAAGGGGTAATTAGAAGGTACCAAAGGGGTAACCAGAAGATAGCAAAGGGAAACAAGAAGGTATCAAAGGGTAACCAGAAGGTCCCAAAGGGGTAATTAGAAGGTACCAAAGGGGTAACCAGAAGATACCAAAGGGTAACCAGAAGATACCAAAGGGTAACCAGAAGGTACCAAAGGATAACCAGAAGGTACCAAAGGGTAACCAAAAAGTTCCAAAGACCAACCGGAAGGTACCAAAGGCCAACCAGAAGGTACCAAAGGCCAACCAGAAGGTACCAAAGTGGTAGATAGATGGTACAAAAAGGGGCAACCAAAAGGTACCAAAGGATATTCAGAAGGTACCAAAGAGTAAGCAGAAGGTACCAAAAACCACCCAGAAGGAGCCAAATGGGTAGAAAGAGGGTACCAAAGGGTTCACCAGAAGGTACCGAAGGGTAATTAGAAGGAACCAAAGGGGAAATCAGAAGGTACCAAATGGGTAATGAGAAGGTACCAAAGGGGTAATGAGAAGGTATTAAAAGATAATCAGAAGGTCTCAAAGGGGCAAGCAGAGGGTACCAAAGGGGTAACCGGAATGTACCAAATGGGTAATCAGAAGATACCAAAGGGGTAATCAGAAGCTACCAAAGGGGTAATCAGAAGGTACCAAAGAGTTCACCAAAAGGCTCCGAATGGATACGTAGAAGATACCAAAGGGGCAATCAGATGGTATCAAACCGGTAGGCAGAAGGTACCCAAGGGGTAATCAGAAGGTACCCAAGGGGTAATCAGAAAGTACCAAATAGGTAATTACAAGGTACCAAAGGGGTAATCAGAAGGTGTCAACGGGGTAGGAAGAAGGAAACAAATGGGTAACCAGAATGTACCAAAGGGTAATCAGAAAGTACCAAATAGTTATCAGAAGGTACCAAAAAGAAAACCAGAAGGTACCAAAGAAGCAATCAGAAGGTACCAAAGGGGGTTACCAGAATATAACAAAGAGGGTACCAAAGGGAAAACCAAAAGGTACCAAAGGAGTAATCAGAAGGTACCAAAGGGGTAATCAGCAGGTACCAAAGGGATACACAGAAGGTACCAAAGGTGTAATCAGAATGTACAAAAGGTGTAATCAGAAGGTACCAAAGGGGTACACAGAATGTACAGAAGGGGAAATCAGAAGGTACGAAAAGGGTACACAGAAGGTACCAAAGGGGTAATCAGAAGGTACCAACAGGGTACACAGAAGGTACCAAAGGGGTAATCAAAAGGTACCAAAGGGGTACACATAATGCACTAAAGGGGTAATCAGAAGATATCAAAGGATAATGTAAAGGTACCAAAGGGATTACAAGAAGGTATTGAAAGGGTGTCCATGAAAGAAACAAAGGGTTAACCAGAATGCAATCAAGGGGTAGGCAGAAGGTACCAAAGGGGTAGCCAGAAGGTACCAAAGGGGCAACAAGAAGATAACAAAGGGGTAACCAGAAGGTACAAAAGGCGCAAAAGGAAAATAATAAAGGGGTAACTAGAAGGTACCAAAGGGGTACCCAGAAGGTACCAAAGCGGCAACAAGAAGGTAACAAAGGGGTAACCAGTAGGTTCTAAAGGGGTATCCAGAAGGCAACAAAGAACTAACCAGAATGACTAATGAGGTAACAAGAAGGTAGCAAATGGGAAGCCAGAATGTACCAATGGGGGACCAAGAAGGTACCAAAGGGGTATCCAGAAGGTACCAAAGGGGTAATCAGAAGGTACCAATGGTATAATCATAAGGTACCAAAAGGGGGAACCAAAAGGTACCGAAGTGGAAAGCAGAGTGCAACAAAGGTGTAATCATAAGGTCCCACAAGGGTAATCAGAAGGTACCAAAGGGGTAGCCAGATAATTTATTTCCTGTAATTAAGACACTGCAATACCGAACCGATATCCAGAGTGAACATTTATGAATAGTTATTATTGAAAAACAAAAACAAACAAATACACAATCAAACAAACAAACGTCAAAATAATTCTCAAATGGGGAGACGACGACACCAATTACCAAGGTGGTAATCAGACGGTACCAATGGTATAATCAGAGGGTACCAATGGTATAATTAGAAGGTACCAAAGGGGAGCCATAAGCTACCAAAGGGGTAACCAGAAAGTACAAGACGGGTAGCCAAAAGGTACCAAAGGTGTAATCAGAAGGTACCAAAAGGGGACCATAAGGTACAAAAGGGTCAACCAGAAGCTATCAAAGGGGTAATCAGAAAGTACCAATAGTATAAACAAAAAGTACCAAAGGGAGAACCATAAGGTACAAAAGGTGTAGCCAAAAGGTACCAAAGGTTTAATCAGAAGGTACCAAAGGGGGACCATAAGGTACAAAAGGGGTAGCCAGAAGGTACCAAATGGGTAACCAGAAGGTACCAAATGGGTAATCAGAAAGTACCAATAGTATAATCAGAACGTACCAAAGATGTAGCCAGAAGGTACCAAAGTGGTAAATCAACGGCACCACAGCAGCAACCAGAAGACGTAAATCGAAGACAGTGAGCAATATAGTTGCCAAAGAAAAAAAAAGACAAAAGTACAATCAATAACCTACATACCACTAAAACTAATCATTAACAACACAACCCCCACTAAAACCAGGGGCTAACTCAGGTACCTCGGAAGAGTAAGCAGATCCGGCTCCACACTTGGCACACGTCGGTCGTATTAATCCTGTAACATAGCAATGTCAACTTTTTAATATTGAACGGCTACTTGATACACATGTATGTACATTATGTTTTCATGGTTATTATGAAGGACATAGTTACGCTAGGGTTCAACGCCACTGGTTGTGTGAGACTGAATTGGATAAGCTAATTGCTTTCCAAAACTACAGGGGGCCCGGGTGGCTCAATGAGTTAGGTCGTTGGATCTAACAACTCATACAAGCCTATTACCAATACGCCGTGGCTTCGCGCCCGGCTTTGTAAATTACAAAAAGGGTGCACTCGACCCGCAGCCGCAAATGATAACGTTTACCAGTTGCTTGCCCATGGTCGGTAGTTCTCTTCGGGTACTCCGGCTTCCTCCGCCGCTAAAACTGGTCGCCATAATATAGCTGAAATATTGTTGCAAATGGCGTTAAGACACCAAAAATCAAAATCAAATCAAATAAAAAACTACAGATTAGTGAGTTCTTTGAGGTTTAAGCAGCATTTACTCCTGGACCATAATAAAAATATGTGTAACAAATCTTTACAGACCGAATGTATTTATTGATTATATTTGGCAGTAAAACAGAATCATACAGAATGTAGGATGGCATTCTGAATGATTGTTTGTGATCTGATGTAATGTAAAATTACCCCACTCTTATATGTCTTCTCTTACCATCATGACTCTGCTTAGACCCTTTAAGTTGTTTGCTCCAAAAGACTTCTAAATTGTTTGGATCAGACTTTGAGCCTACCCGATGAAGATTATTTCAAAAACACGCAGAGTGCACTAAATTGTATGTCTATATTTTTATTGGTAAGCTGATGAAAATTGCTGGATAAGAGTAATAATAAAATTACCGAACACCGAAGTACTGGTTAACGCAAAACAGCATCTACAATCAGTCAATCAATCAAACAATTAAACATAACCTCAAAAGAAGAAAGATTGCTATACTATTTTACATTAATTCAAAAACAAAAAAAGGTCTTGCGAAAAATCCACAATAAAAGGACATTTTTATCTAAAGTAATTTGGCCAAATGGTTTTAGAGAAGATTGTATGTTAATCGACCAACCAGTAACAAGAATTGCCTTTGATGGCCATGTTTGTTAACAGATCTGGACGAAATGAGCAATTTTTTTAGAGGTTTCGTTGGTTTCAGAGGTGAAGATTCAAATGTGAAAAGTTAACAGACGACGGACGTCAAGTGATGGGAAAAAGCTAGGTGAGCTAAGAACAACTACCAAAATAGAAGCATATTTTTTCCTCTAAGAGATTGTATCATATGTTTGATAAGAATCGTTGTCAATGGCGGATATGAATGGCTTTCTATATTGAGTTTTGTGTTTAAACTTTACTCAATTAGTATTATCAAACATGTTGCATGCTTACTGAGACATCTAGTAATAAAATCAAGTGAAATATTTGTTGATTAAACACAATTGCTCCTTCATTTTGGCCAAGGTGACCTTCACACATGATACCATATCTGGAACCATATCGTCTGCTGAAAATATGTCGTCTGCTCTAGAAAAAGAATAATTGCAACGACTCGCCTATTTAGTTAGCCATCTGAGTATTGCTTTTTCAACTAAAAGCAATTTCCCTCGTTTTGGTTTTGGTCAGCATATCGTCTGCTTTAAAAATACAATCATTGCAATCACTCACCTAATTAATTGATAATGACTGAGAAATAACTGGAAGTTACAAATATCGGTAAAGGTCAAATTAAATTATTACACTGGCATAAATATAATAATAAACTAACTCCATAAATTTATCGTTGACATAAATAGCGACAACAAAACGGCAAACGACTCATTTTGGATATATTTGTAATTCATGTCATGTAATTCTTGATATTATTGTCAGCATTACAGAAGAATGGCAGAATATAGAATTACATCAATAATATTCACAAATTCTAGTAGAATTAATAAGTATGTAGAATGTTAACTTAATCCAATTCCATGTCAGCTAACACGGTTACTGTTCTCAATTTTCTTGTTTTGACCTCTGTGACCTTGTTGACCTTGTTGACCTTGATGCCACATGACTGCTGAATTTCATATTAGTTCTAAAATATAATTAAAGATAAAAACATAGATATCTAATTTAGTGCACACGACACGTTTCTGAAATAACTTTCATCATGTACGTTCGTAATAAAAAGATAATTAAAAAAGTGTTGGTCGCTAGAAAACCAAACTCTGTTAATGTCACCTATGACTGATAGGAGAGGGGACATTAAGCCTTTCATTCAAATGTATTTACTTTTGTTTGATATCTATATTTTCTAATACTAAAACATTTGTATTACATACTTGATAAAAGGAACAAGAAAAAGTCAAAACAAACAAACAATGACGCATTTTACTCTCACTATAATTAACTTAAGCCAGACATTAACATTGTCATAAGCATAAAGCTTTTTTTTCTGATGTTTTTCTTACCGTTTTAATAATCTGGTATAAAAACATGTACTCAACTGTAGGCTGTAATATTTTCTTTCATGATTGCTTAAATTTGCAAATATCTTAATTATATTTTAGAATTAACCATTATTTTTTTTATCTAGGTCAATCGCGAGATTTTTGTAATATTAGAGCTATTTTCCAGAGATTAAATCTTCCTCCGTATTTTCTTTGTCTCGTTCGATATATTATATCTTGTCAAATATGTTAATACCATTAAAACATATAATGAAATTATGCCTGTCTGTCTACATATTGTGATTAATAATAATAATAATAATATCACTATTTAAAATTAGACTCGGTAATTTATTAAATGTTGTGCCCCTGCTTTAGAGCTGAATCAGCAATTACTTCATTATAACACTGTGATCCCTTATGGACGATTTTCCCATATTTAATTTATCACCGGGTTTGTAGCAATAGTAGCAATACGGGTGCCACTGTGTAATGTTTTGTGGATAACTGTTTGTCCTTTTTGTTTTGACCATTATCTTTTTGTCCTCCTACGATATACGACTTCTGATAACCTCTTCAATCTTTTCTTAACCTTAATAATCTATTATATGTCGAACCTTACAGTACGATTCTATCAGCCTATGTTATTGGGAATGCAGAATGAAAACAAATAATGGTCACGTTTGCATGTATTTATGTTCTCAACTCGCAACAAAATCCATATTGTATTGCATGAATAAACTTGGATTTTATCCTTCAACTTTTCAACGTGTACAACAGTCAGTGGATGTTTATTGTGCAATTTAAATGAAACAAAATAAGGTTTCTAAGACCATCTTATTGATAGTACAACCAGTGGATGCTAAAAAATATGGCAACATTTGAAGTAATAGTCTAAGACGTCATATCTTATGAGTTTTGACTTTCCCTTTGGAAGATTGCTCGGAGTTCGGTAATTTTGTTTTTACCTTATTTAAAACTGGATTATTCAAAATCAAAATTAATGACATTTCATTAGCAATTAAAGTTTTCTACTGTTTGAGGTTAAAGTCTTTCCACACTAAAATGCCTCCCTATATATTAATTAAGAAATGTTTGTCCTTTTGTTCTTTTTTATTTTGACTTCTGATTACCCCTTAAGTATCTTCAAGTCTTTGCTACTTTGGGCTCTTTTCGAACATATTGCTCATTGTTGAAATAATAATAGTTATCGAATCGATAGACTACGTGCCTTACACGACATTTATACTTGAATTTTATGGGGTCTGTGTGTGCTTGTTTGCTGACCTGATCAAAGACCATGTAAGCTTTTGCCATCACTTGGCGTCCATCGAACATCTTAAGTTTTTCCATTTAAATCTTCTCATCTGAAACTATTGAACCAAACTAAAACAAACCTAGCAATGGTTGTCCTTTTGTTGGTCCATTTCAATATTATATCATACAGCCTCGTCCACCATTCAAGATGGCTGATGTTACTAATAATAGAAATTTCTTAGATTGCTCATTGCTGCTTTATTATAAATTAAAATGAACTCATATTTACATGAAGCTACATGACATTGACAAGTTGGACATATATTTCGCGTCTTTCTGTTAAATATTTCTGCCAGCCGATTTATACCGAGGCATATTTTGATAACAGATCACATTCAAATCGTCTTCTCTGCAACTGCTGAACCAAATTAAACCAGATTTCACTGGGATGGTGCTTGAGTGGTCCCCTTTCACAATTGTTTCCCACATCCCCGTGCTGTATGTAAAAAATATATATTTCTTTAATTGTCTATTGGTTAACTTACATTTCGGGTTCTTCTGTGAGCTTTTTCTTTCAACCGATTTTGCATATTTTGAGGGAAAAATGGCATAAAATATTATGCTCCAAAACTTGACCAAAAGTGATCTTTGATCCAAGATGGCTGCCATTACTGTAAGCAGACATTTCAAATGGCAAACGAAAATCAGCTGAAATTGTTCTATGAAATGTAGAAGTCAAATTGAAAACCATGTGAGAGATGACATGCTCCTAGTAGCCTCCAGTAATGTCTTGTTTCATTTATCAATACTATATTAATCATGTTTTATTTGTTGTCAATTTCTAGGAATTAATGAGTATGCCTTGTGGATAGGAGCGAATGACTTGAAAAAAGAAGGGGAGTGGACGTGGGTATATGATAACAGGACAATCGCTTATTTTAATTTTAAAAGAGGGAGCTTAGTAATTGTGGTGAAATAGAGGATTGTTTGGGAATTTACAGAGAATACTCTTTTACATAGATTGACAAACCATACTTCATGAGACATGTTAAAAAACCAAATGCAATTGATCGACAATGATACCTGGCAATGAAATGGAATACATACATATGACTTAATACCAAATTTTGATTTATCAATAAATACACGCATCTGAACTATTCAATGTTATTTGTTTAATACAACAATTGTGACACTAGAGCGATGAACAACTAATACACCGATGATAAGATGACAGAGACATTCATACACATATTATGTCGATTCATGATATGTTGATGAATAGTGCTTTATGTTTGTTTGATGGTGTTTAACGCCACTTTCAGCAATATTTCAGCTATATCATGGTGGTCAGTTTTATTGGTGGAGGAAACCGGAGTACTCGGAGAAAACCACCGATCTGTCGCAAGTCACTGACTAACTTTATCACATAATGTTGTACATCTCGCCCTGATCTAACTCACAACATCAGTGGTGATAAGCACTGATTACATAGGTAGCCGTAAATACGACTACCATACGATCACGACCATGCCGTCCCCGATGAATAGTGTCTTTCTTTAGTAGAGTTTAAAATGGCAATGAATCGTTTGCCTTTTGCATAATGTTTTCTTCTATCACGGACAACATTATTAAGGGACTTGAGAATACCATTAATATGGTGTTCTCCTATAAGAAATAGGAACTTACGAGTGCTTTCCCTTAGTGAGCTGGGATAATCCTGGTGTTTTGTCGGGTTCATGTTGCTCATCGCTTTAGTTGTCTTTGTTGTGTCTTTTGTTTTGTTTGTGTCTTGTGCCTGATGTTGCCTGTGTCTGTGGATTGCTCATTCTTCGTGTTTTTCTAAAATTTATTAAAGCAATTGTCTTTTGAAAAAAAGTAACAAAATAAGAATAAATTATATACAGATTCCTAGTCCTTTTCAGATATTATATATTGTATTGGGTCACGTATTCATAAATCTCATGCTCATCTTATGGTTCATATTAGAGGTACATGACATGTTCTATCTACTGGATATGACTTTTTATGTACCACCTCTAAGGTGATTGGATAATTGAAAACGAACTCCTAAAGCTGGCATTAAGCAGCAACCACTCAATCAATGTAAATCCTATCTCACTTTCCGATTAAACAGTCACTTTAGGGGATCATGAAGTCATATCCAGTTAGAATAATTTTCATGAACCTCAAATGTGAACCATATGATGACAATCATGTTCAGCTGTCAATGGATTAAGTTGCAACAGTACCTCCTCAGTGGTATAATAGCCAACATGCTGGTTTCGAGCTCAGACGAACGTGGAATCGATTCCCGTTCGGTTTAACCAGATTATGCAATTTTACGTTGTTGCTTATCCCGTTAATAAAACATTGGCACAGTGGTGTTTACAATATCGTATGTTGCTTTTCAAAATGACGCCAAAATGTTCTTGAAATGACACCAGCTATAACTACAGCATACTAAGAACACAGTCACTACATCAATATAAATAATATATTAAATTCTAAATAATTATAGGTAATATGTCATCACGGTATACCACTGATGGACTAAATCTCCCGTCGGTCTCGCGAGACTCATAGTCCATCAGCGAGACCCGGAAAAATATGTTGCTGCTGGATGTCCATGTAGACCGCATCTTTTTTGGCACTAATCAACGGATAAATATATGTAGATTATTTATTCAAGTGTTGTACTCAGCTAAAATATGCGGAAAATAGTACAACACGCGACCCTTTAAGGGTACCCTAAAATAGCAGGAAAAAAGACAAAGCCAAGTATTGCCGTCAGTTAGGGTATATAATTTCGGTTAATTTATTTCGAGAGTTATTTATATATGCTTATTTTATGTCACTTATGATAGAAAGATGATAACCATACATGGAAAGACCATTTGTTGTGAATTCAGGGGGAGTGTGTAATTTTACTATATTATTTCAAAATGTTCACCTGTTGAAATAATTCAGTGTCTACAAGTACTGTGTTAAACGTTGTATTGCTTGATTATTTATATTTTCAGTATTTACTGTAGTTCCAATCTCTCTGAGATTAATCTAATGGAAGTAATTACATATATTTGACCCCCGAAAAAAGGGAGGGTACATTGATTTTGTGCTTATCCTGAAATCTAACAACCAGTACTTTTTTCCTCAAACTATGATTTCACTTTTTTATCTCCTTCCTGATCGTCACTTTCACTATCTCTCTCTGATAGAGTATCTCTTGGATTCGTGCTTTGACAAATATCAGAGCATCTAAAAGAACAACATTTTGTGCCGTAGACTGTTTTACACCCACAACTAATGAGCAGCGTCAATGCCTCAAGGCTGCTGGTCCATCCAGTTAACAGACAAAATATTGTTTCTCCCATCCTTGTTTTTCAGCTGATATATCGACTGACAGGCGCGTTTCCAAACTGGTGCCTGGAAATATGCTCTTTGTGTGTTTCTGCATAGCGTCTTTGTAGGTTGTAGCTAACGCACTGGGTGTTTAAAAGATGCCACCCTGGTATTAAAATTCTGACTAAGCAAATCTTGTCGATTTAATTTTACCAAAACATGTCACAGTAATGAATATAGACATCATTGCACCAAATTATACAAACTTTTACCGTCGTATTTTTAAGATATTTAAAATTATGTTTTTCATGGATGGCACCCAGAAAAAATGAAATTGTCGAGGAAAGTTAGTACACACTCATCCTTTGCTGTTTCTTTATTTGTGAGATAAAACAGATAGTTACAAATAATAAAAAGGTTTGAATTTTTATAGTTGTCATAGTGGATGTCCAAATTACCAAATTACTGCAATGTCTTTTATATTTTCAAGTCTGTTGGGAAAAATTCATACATCCACCCAGCTGTATTGTTAAATACCTTCAAATTCTGTGCTCCAGTCGTATTCAATTGATTCTGGATATTCTTTAGTTATCTTAGGTAAAGACTTTTTGAGTGTGTGTGTGGTGGGGGACGGGGGGGGGGGTGTTTGGAGAGGATAATTATTACAATATGGTCTAGAAGTGGGGTTATCAACCATTAAAAAGTTCATTTCAGGTAGGGGTGGGGTATGACTACGCAGGGCCTGAGATATAAGGCATTTAATTTGCATAGTCATCCTGATCATAAATATATATGGTTTATGGCTGGGAATCTCAACCATTAAAAATTTCACTTCAGGTAGTGGATGGTGTATGACCCCGGAGCCTTAGCTATAAGGCATTTGACTTGTCTAGTCACCCTGATCATAAACATATATCGTTTAGGGTGGGGATTTCGGTCACATTTTTTATACAGATTCCTGAGAGGGGTGGGGCTGAGCTGGGGCAGGGGGGAATGTTGCATCCTCAATTTGACATTGGCATCTCCACCCATACCAAATATTAAGCTCCTATCTTTTGTAGTTATAGAGAAATGTGTAATTCTCAAAATATGTACTTTTTTCTATAACAAACATGATTTTACAAGAATTTTATATTCGAATTTTGCACAGTTTCGAACTTAAGCTAGAGATTCTTAATATAATGCCTGTGTGTAAGTTTGAAAACAATTGGTCAACAAATACAGATCTGAGAGCGCTTGCAATATATCCGGACGGACGGACAGACGGACGCCCGGCATTTATATATCCCCCGCTCCGCTTGGGAGGCGGGGGACAATAAAAACAAATTCCCCAAACATAGCTTTCCATTTTTTTTACTACCATAAAATTAATTTACACCTTAGTATATCAACCTTTGCACAGTTTATATTTCTCTGTTTTCTGCTGTATGAATATTTCTGAATCTGTCAGTAATAATGTTATAGGAATCTAGGTTATTTTGAGAGAATTTATAAATGTGCGAATTTAACATTTCATTTGCAAACTGAAAAAAAATGTAAATTGATGAGTGAAATTGTGTGTTGACACAATGCATACATTCCTTGAAAATAGCCATTTTTATTTATAGATGTATAAAAAAAATTCAGCTAGTATGATGTTGGCCAACGAAATTGAGTATTATATGCAACAGTGGAATTATATTAAAATTAGACAAGCCAAAATAGAAAATTAAGATAATATATTTTCATGTTCTGTAGTGTATATGAGTGTCA
Organism: Gigantidas platifrons; assembly: GCA_002080005.1. Classification (NCBI taxonomy): domain Eukaryota; kingdom Metazoa; phylum Mollusca; class Bivalvia; order Mytilida; family Modiolidae; genus Gigantidas; species Gigantidas platifrons. The sequence continues at coordinate 123,524 of MJUT01062952.1, forward strand.
CTAATCACAGACGGTCATGAACTGCTCAAAATAATACAGAATTCAACAAAATATATGTATAAAATGACCACAATGTACACATATCTTGTTTTCTCTCTCTTGATATTTTCGGGGCACCTACTAATTATGTGAAGGTCAAAATGGTGCAAATATGTTCATAGGGCAATGCATTTTTTTTTCTCATGAAACATACATCACACAGTTTTAATATCACTTCTATAAACACTACATGTATTCCAATATGACACTTTCTTTTCAATATATTGATATTTTTCATACCAATATATTTTAGTATTTAGTTTTTCAAAGTGACCAATTTATTTTCTTATCACCATGGGTAAGTGATTTCCTGACAAATAAAGCAATTGTGCTATAATTTCATAATACATAAGATTCTGGTGTATATTTTTAATATTTTTTATTTCACAAATGCTTGAAATTCATTAGAAAAAAGAGTTTGTCACACAAAATGTGTTACACTCCTGGCATTTTTCACAACATATGTTGATGGCAATTTTTTCTGGAAAGAGATATTTCAATTATATTTTGTGAGCACAAGCATATAATAATATCACACTTTTATTAGCAGCAATAAGATATAAAAAGACAAGGAGCACAACTATATATAGGTAAAAGGAAAAGGAGTATTATTTTTTAAACTGCCCATATCTAATGTAAACAATATGTGTTGCCAAGAAGCTTGGAATTGAGGGGAGATTTTCAAACGCACAGATGACCATATATTTGAGAAGACAGTGAAATAGAGTTGTCTCCTATAACCCAGGCCTACACACGTAAATCTCTACAAACCAATGTCTCTGCTATTCCTTCTTTATTTTATTAGCTCACTTATTGAAAAAGAAAAAAAATACACTAGACGATATATATCAATAAAATTGCTGCGTTAGATCGCTGTCAAATTATAATACAAAAAAATGGATTAAGTATATATGTACCATCTGCACACGCTTAGACACATGTCTTATGTCTATCTCTAGATTTACCTTACGAGACAAGGTAACACTTCGACTATTGAAGCTTTATTTTAATATACCGGATGTGGTCGAGTGGTTTTGGGTGCTGGACATAAGGCTAAGCGATTGGTGCTGCAGTGTATCAATGGTGTGAGTTCAAATCCCGTCGAGGGAAAACAATATTTGACAGCTCAAAGATATAATTCTAACACTGTTTGGTTTAATCTTCAGACGTATATATATATATAGAGAGAGAGAGATAGATAGGGTAAGAGTAATGATGTTTAACGCCACTGTTTACAATATTTTATTTGGAATATAGATCCAAATGTTGTAGTCTTATGATATTGGTTCCTCAGTTTACTCGAATACCAACTTAACTCGAACAATACATTTTGGTCCGTCCGAGTCCAACGTAACCAGGATTCATTTATCATTAATATTTCTTTCCAGGGTCTAGTTTGTTTTGGAGTAGAATTTATTCAGTGTTATCATATAGTTGGCATTAATATGATGGTTTTTGGAAGAAGACCATATTAAAAAAAATAATAGAAACGTTAGATGATAGATGATTATATCACGTAGAGCGTAAAATCATTTTGAATAAAAACGATTCACGGTCAATGTCCTCGTCAGGATTCACGGTAAATAACAAAAAACGATACTAAAGAATCACATCTTCTATATTTTCGGTTTCAAAATGCTTCATAGGAAATGTTGCCATTAATATTTATGGGGTAGGGATGCTCTTGTTTGACAATACTTTTTTTTGGATATGTATATGTTGAATACACAAGTACAATTCTATATAAAGTCATTTAATTATTTCATTTTGTTTATTTGCGTCATAAAACAATTTGTCGGAAGTATATGATCAAAAGATTAATACATGACCTTTTCCGTATCATCCCGGCTATCATCCCTCGACCCGCTGCAATCACTGAAAACATTCATTTGTGATTTCACAATCATGATTAAAAATTTAAACAGATTCATAAACCAAAACTTTTTTTTTTCGTTGTTCAATTCACAAATTTATTCTTGATGGGGAATTGTCTACTCTGGTGTATGGCAATATGTCCGATATATATTTATATGTATGTGTGTGTGTGTTGATCGATCGATTGTATTTAATAACATCAGCAAATGGATTTCAGAAGCAGAGACACAAAATTATAGAAATTGCAAATGAAAAAGTAATAGTTCAGTTTTGAACAGAAGCATTTCACAAAAATGCACAAGAAAACACGAACAATAAAATATCAAGCGATATACATGGAACAATTTAGACCGATAAAATTCCTACCTAATGCTCTATGTTTTTGCATATGTATTTAACGTCTCTCCTCCCACGTGAAGTATTTCCGCCACAGTACCACTCCACTACTTATTGCAAATCATTAGCGGTATGTACAAAGACAGCATTTTAAAATATAAAATTAATTTAAACACCTGCTGAGGGATCTACATGTATAAATTAGGATAGGTAAAAACCATAACCCTCTGTGTTTTTTTTATGTGTTCCTCAATAATAAAACTTAGAGTATGACGTGAACGGCATTGACCAATAATTTGATATAATTGAGTTGTAGAAGCTGTATTTTATTGAATGTTCTTGCACTGAGATGCTATCGTTAATATTACAGCACGGAGATGAGATTTCGGTAAGTAGACTTACATTTACTTCTTCAATCTTGATTTAACGACACAAAGTTAAAATATCAATTAAAGGGGGAATAAATATCAAAGGGAAATTTCGTCTGATGAAATTCCTACCTGTGCCTCTGTGCTGCTTGTCTATGTAATGTCTCTCTTTCACCTACCCTGTGTATTTCCACAACAGAGTCACTCCACTACTTAGTATATATTCGATATATTTGATTTGCGAAAGCTGTAATATATTGAATGTTCTTACAGTAATATTTTGTTTTTACCAGTTCAGCGTCATCACAGGGTTATTACGGTAAGTAGAACTATATATAGACGGAAAGATAACATATTTCATTTAATGGTGACATGCGGATCGATTAAAATAACACCAGTTGTACCTCAAAATCAAACAAAGATAACACAATATTGGGCTCATCAAACTTTAGACAAAGAATGTTAGAGAGTACATGAACTGATACATGTAACAGGTCTGTGACTCTTAGTTCATACATGACATCATGTATAAGGACGGCATATGTATGTAACCATGATAACAATTATAGATGTAGACGTTTTCAAATGGTGTCTATTATACAGTAAAACCTAATGTAGCAGGAATAGGATATATATAAGGTAACTCATATAACTCAGATGTTTGGTTCGTTGGATTTCGACATAGGCAGGTTTGACTTGGTGTCATTAGTATTTCACTACAGAGTATAAATGGCTTTGTGTCGGTTACAATCACTGAATACGTTTCATTGTGATTACAAAATTGAAACAGATTCATCGACCAACACTTTATTTTATTGTTCAATTTAAGCAACTCAGATTAGTGAATTTGTATCTTCCGTATTTAACTTTGAAAATTTAATCTACCAAATTGCAACCAAAGTGCATATGGTCCTAAATCATATATTAATTCAAACACCTGTGGAGGGATCTACATGTATATATTAGTATAGGTCAAAACCCTAACACTGTCTGTTTTTTGCTTTATTAACGACTATCTGGCTTCTACGACATCTGTTTGCTCAATAATCAGACTTACAGTATGACGTGACCCACATTGAACAATAAAATGATATAATTCAGTCGTAGAAGCTTTAATGTATTGAATGTTCTTGCACTAAGATGTTATATATAATCTTCCTGATGTGTCATGGCCTCCTAGTAAGTATGCTTATATTTACATCTTCAATCTTAATTTAATGGCACAAAGTTAAAATCAATTAGAGGGGGAAATGTGATATAATTGTGTAGTGGAAGTTGTAATATATTGAATGTTCTTGCACAGAGATGTTATGTTTAATATTCCAGGAACTGAACTGTCTAGCGGTAGGTATGCCTACATTTACTTCTTCAATCTTAATTTAATGGCTTAAAGATCGACATAGTCAGGTTTTACTTTATGTCATTAATATTTCTTTACAGAGTGTAGATGTTTGTACGTCCGTTACAATCTCTTAACACGTTTCTTTGTGATTTAATAATCATGATTATGAAATAATAAACAGGTTCATGGACAAACACTGTGTTCGTTGTTGGTTCTTTCAATTGAAGCAACTATTATTAGTGAATTTATAACTTCAATATTTAATTTTGAGAATTTAAGTTCTCAAATTTTAACAAAAGGACACATGTTTACAAAGTAGATAGGTAACGTGTTAAAGTAACAGTCTCATTAATATACAAGTAATATGAATAATTAATTATCTTGAAACGGAAAGAAGAGCATGTACACAGTAATATGGGACGAAGTCCCAACTATCGTAGAAATGGCATTTTTTTTCTTATATACTAATGACTAAATTTTCATGCACCGGAAATGACATACCGGAAACAATAAATGTACAGCTACAGTGGGTTTCTGCAAACAAATCGATGCAGTAAAAATTGCTCTTGTAGGGGCACGAGTATCAAAGTACTAAAAACGACATATTGTATAAATAAAATCAAGAACGGGTACAAGGATGTAGAAAGAAAAATCAAGTTGCAGCTCTCGTGAGAAGTGGAGCCTGTTCAAAATATCGCGAGATAGAGCGTGAAGTAGTCCTTGATTGACTACTCCCGGTTATGAACAATGTTCGGAAGCGGATACGAAAACTGTCCGGAGTTTGGTCCCCGATATATTGGATATGGTTTAAACAAATTATTGGACTTCGTCCCAAGTTAGGTAACAGCTATTATCATATTAATTAAATATGTTTATTTTTCATGAGTACAATTTGTTCAACAAATACTTTATATGTCAATTATCGGGATATCGTTCAATCAAATTGCTTACAATTGGGTTTTTAATGCTATCTTTTCCGCATTTGGCAAAAACCGACGAACAAGTTGTGAATGTTCATCCACTGTGCACCTACAGACGACATTTTTATGCAGAAATCTCTTATTCGCAACCTTTCGGTATTTTAGTTCGAATTCTAACACAAATACGGTCATCTGAAATTTTGTGATATTTCCTGTCACTATAAAGGGCGAATCGGATATGGAAACCCGCTTTCGGATGTGATAAGATAATTAGTAAAACAAAAAAATCGACAAAAAAGAAAAAAACCGGGTCAGCATGATTTTGAGGAGATCGATCGTGCAAACAAGCAATATTTTTATTTTGGCCCAAAGTAAGCGATTTTGTTTTGTATTGTAATGTTTAAAATTAACAGTCTCCCAGTACCTATTAATTCACGACTAAAAACGAACGGTAGGAAACGGTAGCAGTTTGAAAAGGACAAAAAATGGGGCTGAGATATGGGGGACGGGGTTGGGTTAAACCAGCTAACGAGATCCCAACCGACCTCACTGTATATTATTTCAAACATATTTTATTAGTACATATAGAACGTAAATATTTAACAACAGAATCAAAATAAAGATATCAAATTTAGTGGTCACGAACCGTTACTGGAATAACTTTAGTTCCCATTTTTCAATAAAACACCAGATTGTAAAAAAGCAAAAAAGTTGCAATACAATTATCACCAATAGGTAATATACACAAATTATTAATTGTCAGAAACAAGAACATGTACATATACTTTGGAAAAATGAAACGCATAATGGTTTTTTCAAAATTGTATTATCTGTACTTCAAAATTGTAAAGCAATGCTTTGGCATATTGAGCTAAAATTTCACACCCGAATCTCATAAAGGATATTGAACAAACTTTTACAAAAAAAAACATTCACATACGTATAATTGGGTCAATTTCCGGTGATATTATTGTCAGTATCTATTGTTATAGTCCAGTCAATCTATGATAAAACTATGCGCGACCTTAAACAAATTGAAACATAATTTCTAAGAGATGCTTTAGCAACTTTACTACATCCCCTTTAATAGAAACAATGTCTCCATGAACATATTGAGGTTTAAGTATAATGCTTAGCCTTTATAACTTGGTACAATTTTACCCTTTAAAGGGAGATGACTTCTTCAGTTCTGTCGTACAAATGTGTATATTAAAATAATATGAACATGTATTTAAAAACATATTTTCAGAAAGAAATATGGTTTTATTTTAAATATCATACTTGATCAAAATTACCATATGATGATATACATTGCAACGTGCAGCTACCATGACATCAAGGAGAAACCGCTAATCTACGGTCATGCGTTTTCACCCTTAAAATTTCATATTTTTATCATTTCCTCTCAATCGGCTTGGTCGTTTTTTTGTTTTTAAAGTAATGGGAAGTCCTTTATAAAGATTTCTCTTTTTGTTTGTGTGGTATTCTTAATTTTATATAATTACTGATACAATTTATTCATGTTTTTAAGGTTTATGATATTTTTGAAATTAAAATTACAAAATAAAACTTCACATGTTGTATATACAGTAAACTAAATTACATGGTTCATTACACCTAAATTTTGGAGGGAAAATACAGACTTTCCATTGATAGATTATTTTTCCACACACCTGTGCTAGAGCACAATAAAGACATAGGCAGACATTTTGGTTGACATTTGTCAACTTGGAACTAATTTGGACTACATGTAGTAATATTCTGTTGGTATTCTAAAGGTCAGTCATCTTTCTGTTTTCTTATTTTCCATTCCTAAATTTTACTTTAATATGAAATTGTGAGAATGCACATGTTGAGATTGAAGCATGAATCTGAGTATAAATGTTTTATAATTTCATTTAAAATTAGAATGAAAGTAATAGTACCATCGTTATCCTTTTATATTTTTACAAGTGTTGCCTTTCTGTAAATTGTTATATATAATTTATACATATCTGATTAATTTATTCGAGATGATACTATAGTAATAATTAATATGTCCTTAAGTCATTTTGACTGATCACTGCCCTTTTATCTTATTCAAGAATGTTTGATGTAGAGTAGATTTATAGAGATCCTAGAGTGATCAATCAGCTGGTGCCCTTGTACCATATATAGGATAAGCTTTGTATTTGTTTGTTTATTTATTTGATAGTTTATTTGTTTGCATGTTTATATGTTTGTGTATCAAGTTAATTGTGCTTACTGAGTGCATTAGTGTTTTGTTAGTATATAAACTATGCTGAAACTAATTCCGAGGTGAGGTGACCCAATTGTCTTGAAGTTGCAATTATTTTGTTATTTATCAAAGACAGAATGATTTACTTTATTGTATGCTTATTAGAAGAGTAAGCTATATTGTGGTATTTTCCTTATAGAAGATAACTTGTAGAAAAGTGTTTTATTTTATATTTATTTGACAAATCATAGAGAAGTATCTCTCTTTGATTGTGTAATGTCTTATGTAATCTGTCTTGTAGTTGTCATGTATTTATGTTTATTATTTGTATAGTTGTAGGGTTACTGTTATTATTATTATAATATTCCAAATACAAGAGTCGAACTAAAAGTTGGACTTATTATCACATTTAAACCCTGCTACATTTGTCTCCGACACTACAAAATCTGTGAACTCAAAGGAACCTCAAGTTGTCATTGAACCAGGGTATGTCATAGGGAAAGGGGATGGAATCAGCAAATAGTGATGCTAGAAAATGGCCGATTTTACCATTCGATATATCTCTGGATTTTAGAATAAATAAGGAAATTCTCGTCTAGTTCGGGTATATCGAGAAACTTTTCATTGGATAATTTTTGTGACGTATTTGAAGTGTGTATGCAAATTTAGAATGTACCGAAATAAGTCGGAAAATACCGAAGTATAATTGTAATATACGGAAAATATCGAAGGAAACTCGGCAATATATTTATAGGTAAGTGGGCGTTTCTATACACGTTGAATTGTTGTAGACCTGCATTTTTCTTAATGCTATGTCTGCATGCTTTTCCTGAATAAAATACTTTATATCTTATTTAGCATCACTGAATGAAACTGTTGTCATATATAAATGAATTGTAAAACTTCAAAATAGTTAGTCAAAATTGGTTCATGTGTGTAAGTACATGTATATTATTTTGTATTCACAGATTTAGTTTTTTCCATTTAAGTATATATTGTGTTACATTTTCAACATATAATTTTTGTTCTACTCTTAGCAGAGAAACAACTATTTATTAGTTTAATATTTCATATTTTGTGCAAGTATCATTATTTGATTTATATGTAGTAACAGTATATTTTATTTTGTTTTAATTTGAACATGATGTAAATAATTTTCTCTCTGTTTTTTTTAAGTTTCAAATATTTAGTCTATCTTCAGTTTGTAATTACATTTCAATTAATTACTTGTGCATTATGTAAAATATGTTTTATGTGATCTGATTGGCCTCATATTTCACTATTTATTGAGAAAAATCATTAAGACCATTTGACCTGTTTAAGACAATATTCTGACACCCATCATATTTACTTTCATGTTCATCAATACAATTGTAACTGGTCAGTAAACTGTAAACAGCAGAAGAAAAAAGTAAGTAGCATATATATTAGTTTTCACTATTAGGTGTTTGTAAATATGTTTCTTGTCATTCAGAAACCTCTTAGGGCATTTGTTATTGGATCATATAGCAGCAAACATAAAAAAAGTCCTATGAGTAATGGTCATTAACCACCCAATTCTACCATCTTATATATCAGTCAGTTAACCATTCACTGACCTTGCTATTGTACTGTCCATGTTTGTTGACATTAATTTTTGTGATCATATATTTGTTTATTTTAAGGGAAATTAATATACGTGCCGATTTTTTATTATTTACATACTATATTGTTGTTGGTGATCTAATTTTCAATAGGGGAAATTTGGGATAGATCCCTATATGTGGTTTTACCCTGCCCCATTTTTGTACGGGATCAAACCCAGCACTTGCACTACCATCAGCATGGTCTATTTTTTTGTATTAAAACATCTGGGTTCAGATACTTTTTGCTTTGTCGATACTGGTGGAATAGTTCTTATTTGTTTATTCGGCCCATTTCTGTTGAGATTATCTCACAATCTTAACAGATAGAGGAAAGTCAGCGATATACAACCAAAAGCACTTTGCACAAAACAAAAAATGTGTCAAAATCGGTTGAAAAATAATAATTCTATATAACTTCTAAATATGTAAAATTTGGCAACTTGGGCCCCTTTTATAAAATAAAATCGTGGTCATGGTCATTAGGTAGTTGAATTTAAAACTAACTATGCAATCAGAGGCAATCACCACTAGAGTTTTGAGTTTAAATCCTGATTATCCCATACAACTTTATGTGATGAAGTTTGTCATTGACTTGCGGCAGGTCAGTGGTTTTCTCCTGTTTCCTCCACTGACAGCCCCGGTTTAAATGAAATATTGTTGAAAATGGTATTAAGTACCATAACCCTCCCTTTTTAAAAATATTCTATTTTTTCTGGTCCATAAATAACTCATACAGATGATAATTTTGCAGAACAATGCATTAAATTGAATAAATAAATATAAAAGTTAAAATTTGTAATTTTTTTGGGCCCCTGCGGTGGAATTTCTCTTGGAAACCATTAGAGATAGAAGAAATCCTTCGACACTCTATCAGTATCTGTCAGCTCACAAAGAAAAAAACTCTCTCTCAAATATAGGCTCTTTTTATGGCCCATCAATAACGGTTAACCCATTTCGACCATTATATTAAAAAAAATGCATTTAAATTTGATGAAAATGAATATAAATTTTAAATTTTCACTCTTTGGGTACTTTATATGTAAACCACAGTAATACTTCAATAATAACGCTATGTATATTTCTGTAAGGTATTTTCCTAAGATCAGATGAGAAATAAACTCCTTTTGTTTTGAAAGGAGTAGAGTTACAATGCCTCTAATTAATACAAACATTATGAGTGCCAATGATCATTGTGTTCACAATTCAGAAGTCAACTAGAACTTATATTACCTCATGGAAACCATTCTGTATACATGTACAATGACCACCATACCATAACATAATAGGACCCACAGATATTTTGCAGTCTTATAAGGGGCCTGGGTGGCTCAATGAGTTAGGTCGCTGGATCTAACAACTCGCACAAAGCCTATCACCAATATGGCGTGGGTTCTGTCATCTTATAATAATGATCTGTAAATAATTGATGCTCCTGTTGCGCAATCTGCTGCCCCTGAGTTTATTGAATAAAGTTGAAAGTTGAAAGTTGAAGTACGCTCAAAGTCAAAAGTTTGAAAACAAAAATAATTTAAAAGTGTTTGGGGGCAAGAGAATCAGAGTGCATAAACAGGACAACCACAATCGTCTAATGTCACTAATGCCTGAGGGAGGAGAACCTTAGTTTTAAAGGGGCCCGGATGGCTCAATGAGTTAGGTCATTGGATCTGACAACTCATACAAGCCGATCACCAAAATGGCGTGGGTTCGCCCCCGGCTTTGTGAATTACAAAAAATGGTGCACTCGACTCGCAGCCGCAAGTGATAAAGTTTACCAGTTGCTTGATATAGCTGAAATATTGTTGAAAGTGGCATTAAATACCAAAAATCAAATCCAACAATCAATCAGTCATATAAAAATAATTAGGCATTAATATTTCATTTTTATTTTGAAAATAAAAAGCTTACACATCATGTTCTTATATTTCAGTAATGATAAAGGTATTTATAAACATACAATAACTAATGAAAAAAAAATTAAATACAATTTGATTTTCTAAGCATTTAACAGTTCAATGTATGAACCGAGATTTACATGATACTTTCCAGGGTAAGGATTGTAGCAGAAGTTTATATTGTCTGTTGTAATTGTAAATAATCAATAGTTTATTATTATTTATAATACACTAATTATAAATTAATTACAAACATATATATATATAGTTTCTGGACATTGGTATTTTTAGTCATTAAACACAAACCGTCATTCCTTCAATACAAGTGATTACTAATAACAATTCCAGATAAGTTATTCTGTTTTTGAGTTATTCCCCTTTATTATGTGTAAAATGTGTCTAAATTGGTTTAATTTTGTATTTTCATTTCATTAAAATCATTAGTGTTTTATGCAATAACTATTGTCAACGAATATAAGTTGGGTAGAGCTTTCTTTTCTATGGGTTTTAACCGTTAGGGCCAGGCGATCTCAAAATGAACAGATATTTTTAGGGATTATTTTTTTGTTTCAGTTCCTTCAAAATGGAACCAACAGCAAGCTGGGTAGAAAATGATTTTGAAAGAAGACCTGTTGAACATTTAAAAGATATTATTGATAATGAATTTCAATGTTTAATAGATATTGAAAATGATCAAGACCATATATCTACAAGTTTTGATCATGTAAATTTAGAAAATTTAGCAATTTTCATGAAAGAAGAAAGAATTTCAAGAATATTTGGAGTTAATTACATCAATGGTTTAATAAATGAAGACCCATTAAAATATGACCTCTGTAAATTTATGAATTTTCTAAAAAATGAGTTTGAAGCAATTATTGTTAGAAGCAAAACATTGCCGCAGCATGAAACACACAAAATTCAAACATATGTTCAGAAAGAATTTTTCATTTTACAAACAAATGGAAATATTCATAAATCCTTTGTAAGTGCATTAAATAGTTTAAATACTGATCACCATGTACAATCAGAAACACACATTTTAGAACATGATTATAGTAAAATAGATAAGTCTACTGAAAAAAAAAATATTTCCTTTGATTGCACCTGTTATACCTAGTATATCTGAACAAAATATACCAATAATACAGTTTGATAATTTGCCAATATCTGACATTGACTGTTTCTACTTGATTTTATCTGTTTGTTCATATTTTTGGAATATAAATACATAAAATGTAGGAGGCCAGTTTCTCAACAAATTATCTCTGGTGATTTATGTAATATTGAAAATCTACAAATACCAATCAATATATCTTCACAAGAAAAATTACATAATTTATATTATTTTGATTGGGTTGTTATGGCAACTAGAAAAGAAATTATTAGAATGGAAGAAGCTTTAAGTCTTCCTAAACATGCTCAAAGTACAGAAGTTTGTGCAGTAAACAAAGATAATCTTTTATATTTAATAAATATACTGGGAGAAGACAAAGCAAAGGGTAAATTAAAATCGGGTGCCCCTTACTTTGAATATGAAGTAAAAGAGGATGTTCTTCCATTTTTTAATTATTTGGCAGCTTGTTGTGTAAAATATAACCTATTAAGCTTAAAAAGAGCAAGGGGTGATATTTCAAAAAATAGTTATGGCACAGCCAGTATCGATGAAATTGCTGAAGACAGACAGTTCCTTTCCAAAAATAAAAACAGAAGACATTTCACATGGCCTGTTAATTTATAATTTGTGAATTTTATTATATTTCAGTGTCGAATGTGTATGTGTATACATCTTCTAGAGGATCTGGTCTGAGACTCCAGGATGCAATTGTTACAAGTGTTCCTGGTGGAAGGCTGTCCACCCTTGCAGATGAGGCATTTTCATCTTTAAATGATATTGAAGGCCACAAATTTGTATATTTTTTATGTGGCATTCCAGATATAACATTCAAATATCAAGAAAAAGGTAAAGGTAATAATGCAGAAGTTGGTTTTTTTTATAATAATACTGCTTTTAATTTCAAAACTTTAATGTATGGTATTCGAAGTCAATTTAATTCAATTAATTGTACACCTATCTTTTGTACTCTTCCAACAATCAATATAAAAACCTGGAACAACATTAGGCTAACACAGCATAAAACATACATACTACATTACACACATAAATATTACCATATGCAAGTACAACTTAATAAAGTTATCAAGAAAATTAATTCATTCATAATTAGTTATAATCATGAAAACTAGATGAAAACGCCTCATTTGCATTCAACTATAAACAGGTGGTGCAGTCGTACCAAAACAATGAGGTATCTTTACCATAAATTTGTTGATGATGTTCATCCTTCACCAGAGCTGAAAGCAAAATGGAGTCATATATTGCCATCTACTATATCAAACAACCTCTAGAAATGTATTTTATTAGTGACATTTGCTACAGTTATTCATCATTAAATTATTTAGACTGATATTGAAGTACTGCCATTGCAGATTTAGTTTGTAGTTTTGTATTTAGTTGCCTGGATTTTCCAGTCTCTATTTAGACTGATTATTAAATACTGCCATTGCAGATTTAGCTTGTACATTTGTAGTATAGTATTTTGTTGCCTGTATTTTTCAGTCTCTATTTAGACTGATATTAAAGTACTGCCATTGCAGATTTAGTTTGTAGTTTTGTATTTATTTTGTTGCCTGTATTTTTCAGTCTCTATTTAGACTGATATTAAAGTACTGCCATTGCAGATTTAGTTTGTAGTTTTGTATTTATTTTGTTGCCTGTATTTTTCAGTCTCTATTTAGACTGATATTGAAGTACTGCCATTGCAGATTTGGTTTGTAGTTTTGTATTTAGTTGCCTGGATTTTTCAGTCTCTCTTTATACTGATTATTAAATACTGCCATTGCAGATTTAGCTTGTACATGTAGTTTAGTATTTAGTTGCCTGGATTTTTCAGTCTCTATTTAGACTGATTATTAAATACTGCCATTGCAGATTTAGCTTGTAGTTTAGTATTTAATTGCCTGGATTTTTCAGTCTCTATTTATACTGATTATCAAATACTGCCATTGCAGATTTAGCTTGTAGTTACTTACTATTATAAAATAACTTACTTAAATTATCAAATATTAAAAGGGGGAAGTTGAACCATCTATTTTGTAATGCAGCATATTTCATGTGTTGCTTCTTTCGTCATGTTCACTTAACAAAACTGCAAAGAAATGGAATAAAACCATTAATTATAAACACAATTACATACACAATCTCTGAGGTTAACATGTATGTGAAATCGTGTGACCTTTCACATCTTGTAGTATGACTTAACTTAAACCCTTAACTGTTTCACAGGTTTAAGATTAAATTAATGTGACAATGAAAATTATGTACCAGTACTAAATTTAATATCAATAAATAATATATTAATATATTACTAACTAAAGCTAACAAGTATATTGAATTCCACTGTCATATTTAGGGGTGTGTGTTTGTTATTAATTGTGACACAGTCAAGGTGTTTATATCTAAATTAGCTTGATCTGTGTCTTTCATCTGTCAAACATTCTTACAAGGAGAATAGTTTGGCCGTCTACTGCAAGATGTCCATTCTACAAACATTTGTGTGGCAATTGTTAGACAAGTGTTTTGAAGAAATGTAACTACGTTTTATAAGTAGATTTTTAGAATATTGAATACATGACACTGCTAGAGTCACAAGGTGAAACATAACAAATTAATGTCTATAAATATTCATTTCAAAGGGTCACATGATTTGTTTAGCATAGATTAAAATAATAAGTTCCATTATCACTTTGCCTAAAAATTCCTAAAAATATTACATGTATATAATTTATTTTAAATTACAGCTTCCCCCAGTGATATCATGTCTAAGCATTTGTACATTTGATAAATCTTTGACAGTTTTATTGCTGGGGGTTCATAATCACCTGAGATTGGAAGATAACTGACACACAATGATGGATTTCGATTTGAGGAGGCCTAGGGTCTGCCTTTATCCAGGATAGAAACATTTCACTCTTGGACTATTGAAAATAAAAAGTACACATCAGATTGCAAATTGTTTCATTGATTTTAAAGCAAATAAAATTATTGTCACTTTGTTTTATAGAATATTCACAAACATTTTTGGACAAAACCCATGAGGTCAAGGACAGCTGAAACAAGCCTGGCTGACATATAGCTTCCATGATCAATATAAGGACCAAATATTGTGAGCCTATTATGCTACATACATGTATGTGGTGTTAGAGAAAGTGACATAATAATGAAAACATCCTTATTCTAACAGTCAGTAGACACTGAAAATGAGTGTGATTGTAGTTTAGGGCCAAATCATCAATTTTTCAACTATATCATGACAAGAACAAGGTACATTCAATGAGTTCATAATGCTGTCCTGATTCTGATCCAACCAGTATTCTTTGCGACATTGCATTTCTTCTTAATGCTCTGCATGCTAAAGTGGAAAAGCAATTAATACCAACTTTATAGTATTTGGTCTAACATGTTGTAACCGTATATTTGTTCCAAAAGGAAAAAATAATAGAATAATATTAATTCCATGGAACAAGTCTTATGGAGTATTTATTCCACCTGAATGACATTTGTTCCACCTGTGAGAGGTTCATTTATTATAGGTAAATGATATAATAAAAGTTCTTAAATATCAGGTTCCGTAACATGACCAGGGCTTGAACCCATGATGTACAAAATTTACTGCTCTCGAGGCGAGCATGCAATGTACGTGTATCTTATTAATTACTGGTTCTTATGAAAATACATTGTATTTATCAAAATTTCTCCAATGCAATGTTGAACTTTAGACCCAAAGTTCCACAGAACCTGAGATCTTCAATTCATTTGTACAAATAGGAATCTAAATATCATAAAGAAATTTCATGCAAATTACAATTGCATATTGAATGATTTTTAAAGTTTTACATGTACTTAATTTCCCCATATGTTAAACTACTCGTCATATAGCTGCATTTAAAACTTAGTTAATTTTGATTTGTAATAGAGCAGAAAATGACAACTAAAGAAATTTATATTTTAATTAACAGCAGCCATTTTGAATGGAGGGTGGGGCTGTCAGACAGAGTATTGAATGGAAATCACCCAAGGACCATCCCAACCAAATTTGCTTTAATTTGGTTCAGCGGTTTCAGAGAAGAAGATTTAAGTGTGATCTATTACAAATGTACCAAAATGTGCCTAATTTGCATAATCAGTATAAATCGGATGAAAGAAACATTTTACCGAAAAACCCGGAATATATATTAAACTACTCATTGCCATGTAGCTGCAGTTACAATTTGAGCTCATTTTGACTTATACTAAAGCAGCAATGGACAATTAAAATTTCATCCCCGTCTTTTTTTTTTTTTGCTGATGTTACCCCTTTGTTCTATTTCTAGACATGGCGGTCATGATTATTGGTCGGCAGTGTCATCGGACATAACTGTTAAAATAAAACCCCTAAGGATGATTCAGGCCAAGTTTGGTTTTAATTGACCCAGTGGTTTCAGAGGAGAAGATTGTTTACAAAGTTTACAGACGGACGACGGACGCCAAGTCATGGCAATACAAAATGTAGCTCACACAGGTGAGCTAAAAAGACATACCTACACATGTAAGCCACCCATGAAACAATAATGGCATATACATTCCTCATCTTTCAATATTGCTCCTTGTACTGTACATGTACATGTAAGACTCAACACAAGACAAGAATCATTTCCCATTTAAGGATATCTCAGTGGAACCTGCTGCCACAATCCACAGTTTAGAGTTGCTTGGTTGAAATATTAAATGCTGCTCAGTGCTGTCTCCTCTATGATATACTTTAATCTATGAAACATGTCAATAATTTTAAAATTTTTCAATTGTCATTTGCAGCCGCTCACATAATCTTAAACCTATCGATTGTGGACATTATATTTTTAGAAGTAGAAGTCTCCAATTTCTTTTGAGAGAATTAATTAATGTTTGGGATGCATAAAAACTAAGTTATCCACAATCTACGATATAGCAGCTAGGATAGAAAGTGAGAGATCCAAATTTGATTAGATTGATGATAACTGATGAGTAACATCAATGACATTGTCATTATTGCAGCTCTATACAGGATGAACATTTATATTATATTAGACATTATTAACATAGCCCATTAATAATAAGCAAGCTTGTGTTTAAAAAACCCCCAGAAAAAACAGAGTTGAATAAAATAGTAGAACAATTTTTTTGACATAACCAGAGGTTTAAAATTTCTGCGATGTAAACTAAAACAAAAGTAGAACATTTTCATTATGCCAAAACAATCTAGATTGCTTCTAAAATGAAAATAGCAAAGTTTGCGCTTTATTTGCAATAAATCATTTAGTAAAGTTCTTTGAATTATTCTGAAGAATTTAGATATATTTTACAAATGGATTATTTCTTAACTATATTTCAATCAAATTAAACTCTAGAAGCAAATTATAATATATACAAAATATATGATATGCCATGCCTTTATGTGATAATCATGATATACATTTCCCGGATTTTATGTTTAAGTTTATTCTAGATCAATCAAGTCATTACATCACATGTAGCACTTGAATATGAAAACTATAATTTTTTTCATACAGAGAGTTTTTTTTGTCATTCAGATTATTGAGATTTGGGCCATATAATAAAAATGGAAGTCTTGAATGAAAAGCCTTATTATAGTTTATACATTGCAATGTGTTTTTGTTTACATGATTAACAGAAATATTGAAAGCCAAAAATAGCATGTTCCTTCCAGTGTCTATACATGTACATTAGGTTATTAATTATATTTTGTGAGGGGCCCATGTGGCTCACAGAGTTAGGTAGTTGGATTAGCTAAAAACTCATACAAGCCTATCACCTGACCACTACCGCATTGGTTCATGGCCGGCTTTGTTAATTACAAAAAAAGAGGTGTACTCGATTCGAAGCCAAATGTGATAAGTTTATCAGCTGCTTGCCCTTTGTCTGTGTTTCTCTTCAGCTACCCCGGCTTCCTCCACCACTAAAGCTGGTCACCATGATATAGGTGAAATAATGCTGAAACTGGCGTTAAATACAATTAAATAAATCTATTTTGGTCTTAACTAAAGTATGAACCTAGCCTACATGTACATGTATCTACATTTTGTATTGCTTGATTCTCAGGTTGCATCTGCTCATAATCAGCTCTCTCTGATTCTCTTAACCATAAAATTTATTAAATAACGGATAATATGAAGCAGCCGGCCGTGATACTGCATAAGAATAGAATAGAAAAAATTATTTTAAGTCGGGTTTACATATAACATTCAGGGCAGTCTGCATGTTTCTGGAAGGGGGTGCATTAAATCGGATTTTAACGCACGACAACCCGCCCTTTCAATTGTGGTCTAGTGTTCCCAGGGGCGGATCCAGGATTTCAGGCTATAGGGGGTATACTTATCAAGTTTCGGCGAGCGTAGAGAGGCGCACAAATATTTGGGGTATGTAGTGTGAACAATGAAGATTTTATGCAAAAAATCATATTTTTTCCAATTTTAGGTGGGGGTTGGGGGGTGACTTCAAATGAGGATGCATAGAATTAGATCACTACAAAGGCCATCCTTTAAAAAATGTTGGTTCGCCGTTTTCCGACTCAGAAACTTTTTTTGTGGAAAGGGGGGTGCGACAGCCATGACATTACAAACCTAACCTCTGTAGAGCTTTTTGTAGATATAATGAAGAGGCATACATTTGTATTGTCGAGGGAAGAACAAAAATCTGACAGCTCAAAAATCTAATTCTAACACTGGTTTAATTTTCAGACGTATATACAAATGTATATAATATTTAGTATTAACCTAGTATCACAAGTATTAAACTTTGAGATCCAGTGGGACAGATATATTGTATGGTTGTCACTTGCTTAGACGTTTGTATTTGTTTACATACACTTATCATTGTTTATAAACAAACATCTGCTTTGCATATCATAAATCCTCGGATTTACCATATTCTAAGAAAACACGTGTTTTTTTAATTAATTTATTTAATAAAAATATATAACCTATATTTTCTGTTTTTATATATAATAATTAAGGTAAAAATAGTTTACAAAAGAAAAAAAATCCATTCAGAAAAAATTGTCAAACTAAAAATCATCCTGATTCGATCCGAACTTAACAGCAGCTCGTTGGTAAAATTTGGCCCAAAATTTGATCATATTTTACTTCACATCCAAAATTTTACCAGAAGACGTATGTTGAATGTAAAATAATACAAACCTCCTTGTGAAATTATATATTTCAAACTATTACATCCATATTTTGTCACAATATATCCATAAATAAATGTCTGGCAAACTCATTTACCTAACGCGATACACATATCTAGCAACGGTTGTTTGGCTGTAATGGTTGACAATATAGCCAAGGGAGATAATTGTTTCCTATGCCTGATTGAACTTATTTGTCTGATAACATCACACGCACACTAAAGATAAAAGTTGTATTTAATTTGGTTATATTTTTTTTAAACTAAAATCCCGTGAAATCAATAAGCAATGGTTCATATTAACTGTAGATATCATATGCTGTGCAGCTTTGATCAGTAGTCACTTTCAGTTATACCAATGAGCAATATTTGGTCCTCAGATTTGGTCAATATAAAACAGATTTGTGTAATTTTTTTTAATACCTGGTTGAGATATAAAAAAAAATAGATAAGATTTCAGCAACTCGTGTTTTACTATATTAATATATAATGCAGGGGCATAGGAGCTGGGACGGGGGTGTTCAATGGTAACACTTTAAATTGTTTGGTATACATTTAGTTAAAGTGGAATTGTGTGCATGGAATTGGTAAAAATGTGCAGTCAACTAAGATGTGTTTCGATAGTTTTGATTCCAAAGGACCCATTTTTGTGTGATAATTTTTTGAAAATTTCACCCTTTTCACTCATGGTTTGAAGATGTCGCCACATACTTTTAAACTTGCCATCCACTCCCCGGTCCACTTCTGAAGCTTGTTTCCTCTCTTGCCTTCCTCCTTTAAGCTTGCGTCCTCCCCTATATTTTCCAGTCCACTCCTACGACTCTCTAGTGAGCAATGTATTCAATGCAAAAATCACAATCACCTGAGTTATGGCATTTTAGTCCGCAAGTAGAGAAACGTTACGATTGCGTTACAAAAAGAACGATAACATCCAATAAAAATCGTTTTTGTTTTCAAACCTGGGATAAAATCGTTATCTACGTGTCTATCCGTGGCACTGTGATTGTACCACACTTCAGCATCACTGTGTAACCTTCGGCTTCGCCGCAGGATATACATAAGTGCTTCAGGCTGGTACAATTTCAATTTCCACAGGTAGTCACGTAGATAACTTATAATATCCTTGATGGACATGACATGATAAAGCATGATGACACATCGAAGGAAGCTAGCAATCCGAATGGAAAACATAAAGTAAAACATAGAACACGACGGATAAAAGAACACATCACAGTTGGACACATCGCATGAGGGAACGCGATCCGATTGCACAAGAGAAAATGAAACCCAGGGCCTGTAGCATGACAGAACACCTCACAGGTGTACACGACAATATAAAGCATATGACAAATCGGATGAAAGAAAGCATTCCGAATCGACAAGACAAAATAAAATATAGCTCACACAGGATAAAATAAAACACTTTCCGTGTGGACATTACATCATAAAGCATATGGTACGTCGAATGAAGAAAACAATCAGAATGGACAAGGCAAATACAATAATTTTGGACACATATGATAAACGAAAACATCACAAGTGGACATGACAATAAAAAGCATATGACACATCGGATGGTAAAACTCAATCCGACTGGATAAGACAAAGTAAAACTAGGACACATAGAATTAAATAACACATCGCTGGTGGACATAAAATACTAATGTATATGACATTTTGGATGAACAAATGCAAGCATAATAGATAAGACAATATAAAACATAAGACACATAGATAAAAGAACATATCAAAGGTGGACATGACAATACAAAGCTCATGACACATCGGATGAAGAAATCAATTGTATATGTCCTATATTTAGTTTGTCTTGTCCATTCGGATTGCGGTCTACCATCCGATGTGTCATAGTTTTTTTTATTAGTATTGTAGTTTTGGACTGTTCTCTTCCATCGGAGGTGTCCTAAGCTTTATATTGTTATGTCCACCAAGGATGTGTGTTTGCTTATCCTATCTGACCTATGTTTTATTTTGCATTGTCCATTCGGATTGATTTTCCCATCCGGTGTATCATATGTTTTACATTGCTATGTCCACTAGGAATGTGCTCTTTTATCCTATGTGTTCTAAGTTTTATTTTGACTTCCGATTTATCATATGCTTTATGTTATGTCCACTGGGAATGTGATCTATTATCCGACGTGTTCTATGTTTTACCTTGTGTTGTTCATTCGAATAGCTTTCTTCAACCGATGTGTCATATGATTTATACTAGCATATCCACCCGGGAAGTGTTGTTTTTTATCCTATGTGTCCTATGCATTATTTTGTATTGTCCATTCGGCTTGCTTTTCCCCATCCGATGTGTCATATGCTTTATATTGTCATGTCCACCACTGATTTGTTCTTTCGTGTATGTGTCCTACGTTTTGCTTTGACGTGTTCATTCGGATGTCGTTCACTCATCCGACGTGTCATATGCTTTATATCGTCATGTCCAACTGTGATGTGTTTTTTTATCCTATGCGTCATATGTTTCACTTTGCTTTGTCCATTATGATGTCCATCTTTGATTTGTTCTTTTATCATATGTGTCTTAAGTGTTATTTTGTCTTGTCCATTATGATGTCCATCTTTGATTTGTTCTTTTGCCATATCTGTCTGATGTGTTATTTTGTTTTGTCCATTAGGATGTCCATCTTTGATTTGTTCTTTTGCCATATATGTCTTATGTGTTATTTTGTCTTGTCCACTATGATGTCCATCTTTGATTTGTTCTTTTGCCATATCTGTCTGATGTGTTATTTTGTTTTGTCCATTAGGATGTCCATCTTTGATTTGTTCTTTTGCCATATATGTCTTATGTGTTATTTTGTCCTGTCCATTATGATGTCTATCTTTGATTTGTACTTTTATCATATATGTCTAATGTGTTATTTTGTCTTGTCCATTATGATGTCTATCTTTGATTTGTTCTTTTATCATATATGTCTAATGTGTTATTTTGTCTTGTCAATTAAGATGTCCATCTTTGATTTGTACTTTTATCATATATGTCTAATGTGTTATTTTGTTTTGTCCATTATGATGTCCATCTTTGATTTGTTCTTTTATTATATGTGTCTTATGTGTTATTTTGTCTTGTCCATTATAATGTCCATCTTTGATTTGTTCTTTTATTATATGTGTCTTATGTGTTATTTTGTCTTGTCCATTA
>MJUT01062952.1:171438-194765 GCA_002080005.1 Gigantidas platifrons
AAAAAAAAGTACGGGAAAAAAAATGTAGGCGAAAAAAAAAAGAAAAAAAAAATACGGGAAAAAAAAGTACGATAAAAAAAGTACGGAAAAAAAAAACGCGAAAAAAAAGTACGTGGAAAAAAAAGTCCGGGAGACCCGGTTGCGCACACCCTGTGGGTGACCTTCGGTATCCATGGTACTACTACTGTAGCAAGGAAAAAATGACGTCACAAAAGAAACAACGCGGGAAAATGACATCACTGAAGAAAAAACGGGGGAGGGGGAAATGACGTCACTTCCGATAGCACCTCCGCACAGTACCTCCACAAATGCTACTTTGTCCATACCCATATACTACTTACATCAGTATAATTTCTTCCTACAAGCCGTTCCTTTACCTATATTTGTGTCTAAGTGTAATGTTCTATAATGTATCATGTTCATTTACATTCATATCCTTTCTTACTACAAGCCGTTCCTTTACTTGAAAGTGTGTCTAAGTGTAATGTTCGATATTGTCTCATATTCATTTACATCTGTATCATTTCTTACTAATAGCTGTTCCTTTACCTTAATTTGTGTCTAAGTGTAATGTTCGATAGTGCCTTGTGTTCATGTACATCCATATCCTTTATTACTACAAGCTCTTCCTTTACTTTAATGTGTATCCCAGTGTGATGTTAGATAGTTTCCTATGTTCATTTACATCCATATTCTTTCTTACTACAAGTTGTTCCTTTACTTTAATTTCTGTCTAAGTGTAATCCCTCATGTTCATTAACTTCCATTTCATTTTTCACTAATAATAGTGCCCATATTGGGCGTCATTTCAGAAAATAAATATATGATTTGTAGATCTTTTATTGATCGCTAATTTAAATCTGACAATGTAAATATACTTTTTGACTGTATAACAAATCTGAGCAAAGACAAATGAAAAAATAAATTTTATGAATTATTTTACTCCAATCATTAGTTACAAATGAACATATTGTATAAATAATATATAAATTTTTTTATTATTATATCAAATAAATTAATATTTTGTTATGTAACAAATATAGTAAAAGACAAACAACAATTTCTATCAAAATCAATGTTATTTTGTTAGTTCGGAGATTTTGTTTGTCCGTCAATAACTCAAAATATTTAATGCAACATAAACAGCTTCTACAGCTTAATAATATATTATTTTTTTTATAATAAGGATTGCTGATGTACCATATAATATAATTGTAATAATAACATGTGTTGCTTATCATCATATCGGTTACTTTTCCCAAATGTTCCAACGACAACACGAGCACGATACATGTTTAATAAAACTGAAATTCCTCCTCATTTTACATTAAATTTCATAGCAATGTTAATATATATCAATTGTTATATTAAAATTGGTTTAGGGGACAGTAACTTAGAGAAACAATTTTCTTCTTAATTATGTTTTATTGAATCATACTACCATTTAACTTTGGCAAATTATCTGCAGATCGTACAACAAAGATTAATCATTTAGGAAATACATTATGGATATATCTATTGTAAGATATATTAGGTAATATGGGTTGCTGATCTTGCATTGGATGGTTGAAACGCTATTGTGAGGCGGTGATATTGATTGGGATTATGCTTGCGAATTAAGAAGAGGTGTTAGAGAAGCGTGTGCACATAATGAGTTTGATACAATCGTGGATAATTTATATAGGAGGATTAGGAGGAGGTGGTGCTGGAGGCACAGGATACAAAATGGCTACAGGTTTCTCTGTCTTTATCTCTTCAATTATACGAATACTCTCTGTAAGAAAAACCAAATTATACCATCATATTTACCATTAATATAGTCTGCAAAGAATAAAGAAACGCATAGATCCGATTCATTTTTAATATCAATTTGACAATAAATAAATGCATATTAAATAATGAACTATGTAAGCAATGAGTATATGTGTATTGAAAATACAAAATGGCTGTATGAGCAATCTGGTAATTCGTCAAGTGTATTTTTGAAGACCTGCAAAATTAAGGTTGCAGTTATCACGCAGAAAAATCTGTTCATGCAGTATAAACATTGTGTATGAAAGAGGGAATTATCATTGCTACGGTGAAATACCGCTATGCTAAGATTGGACCCTGCTGCACGAAACGTCATCGGCCTTCATTAGGCTGGACAATATCAAACTGAAGTTGCCCGACAATTCAACGTTCACCAGAGCACAATGTCACGCCTTTGGCGGACATTAAATCAAACAGGATCAGTTCAAGAGCGCTCTAGATGTGGTAGGCCACACATCACTACTCCATCCCAATATCAGTATATACGGTATGCTATTTACGTAATCGAACAGTCACTTCTTCAGCCACTGCTGCGGGTATACCATGTCTACAGATAATTTCCGACAGAGGGAGATGTCTCATCAGGACGAGGCCCGACCCCATGCAGCAAGGGTAACAGTGGATTTCCATCTCAGAACAACATTAATGTATTGCCATGACCCTCAAACTTGCCAGATTTGAACCCCATAGAACATCTTTGGGACGAACTTGATAGACACGTCCGCTAAAGCCAACACCATCTCAACGATTGGGCAAGCTCATACAAGCGTTGCAATATGAATGGATTAGGATACCACAGATCCGAATAAAAGAAAATCGATCCATTCGTTCCATTCGAATGAGATGCAGAACAGTGTTAGCTGCACATGGTGGTCACAATATATACTGAGGTTAATGTCACCGAAAATTGACCCAATTTATCGTTTTTGACTTTTTATTTGTCCAATCTTTGTTCAGTGTCCTGTTTGAGGTTCGTTTACGGCATGTTAACTTAATATAACAAAGCATTGATGTAAGTAATTTTAAGTATACCGAATATTTTTTTGGAAAAAAAAAAAAAACAAAACATTATGCGTTTCTTTTTACACATACATGTTGTTGTTACTGACAATTAATAATGCATAATTTGTATAGATTGCCTATTGGAGAACATTTTTTTCTGTTGTTTTACCATCTGGTGCTTTATTGAAAAATGGGAACTAAAGTTATTCCATCTCCGTGCTGGAATATTAAATATATTACAGCTTCTACCTCTCAATTATATCAATTCATTGGTGAATGTCGTTCACGTCATACTCTAAGTCTTATTATTGAGGAAACCAAGATAGATGTTAATAAATAAAAAAACTGGTAGGGTGAGAAATTTCACCTATTCTAATTTCTACATGGAGATCTCTCAACATATGTTTGAATTCATAGTTCATACTAAAATTCCGGTAAAGATATACACTAAAAGGTGGAGTAGTACTAACGTAAAGTTAGGATGAGAGACGCTAAGCACAAATGAAACACAGAGCGTTAGCTGGGAATTTTATCAGACTGAATTGCTCCATGTATATTTTAATAATACATTTCTCTGACATCACACTATTGTTCACACAGTGGATTATATCTAAGAATCTACGGTGTATTCTTTTGTTCTTGCGTATATGAACTTTAACCTTTTACTAGTTCAGCTTAAAAACACGTTGAATATGTTGTTGGTACTTTCGGATACAGAACCCGTACGGGGATTTTTAAAATCTACTGGCTGTTTCAAACCTTCCATCTTTCTTTTTCCTTCCATCTAAGCTTTTGGCTGCGGTAATTACACTATTATATTGTATTATTAATATATATAACTCTTGATAATAAACTTTGTTTTAAAAAATACCAACACCTTGTTTATATCAGCTATTGATTAATAACAAGTATTTCAAATCTGGTATAATTTATGCTCAAGACTAACGAGTAGGTGAATATATTCTCGCAAAACAAAAAAAACTTGCAAGACCTTGAAATGTGTAAATATAAACTAGAATCAAAAGGTCGCATTGCAGTAAAATGTAACGGTTTCATTTTTGTTAATTTTTGTCTTATTTGGCTTTCAAAACATTAAAAGTGTAAAAATATAAATTTTAATCACTTTTGCAGATGAAAATGTATTATGTAAGAGAATACACTAAAATTTGTGGATGCCTAGAAATAATCAACTCGACTTTTACGAATCGCCTTGACTATTAAAACAAACACTCTGAAAGACATGTTGCTGATGTTACAAATTAGATTCCACAATATCCCTGTTTCCAGTTTCGAATAAAAATAATTATATTTTTAAGAATCTACAGTTGGAGTGTAATCTCCATTACGTATTTATTCTTCGTGTTTTTGTGTGCATTTGTGCTTCTATAGAATACTGAAATGTTAGTTTTTTATTTGCAACTTCTATAATATTGTGTCTAGTCTTCTGAAAGACATTTTGCTGATGTTTTCAATAAGATTCGACAATATATTCGTGTTCATTGTTAAATATAAAGAATTTGCAGAAAAAACGGATCCCCGAAAATAGAATTATACAATATTTACACCAATACTGTCTAGATAAACCTTTTACTGATAAATAATTATTCATAATCTGTGTATGGTTTTGATATTATTGTTACCATACATAATTGGTGAAATATCTAATATGGTACAATATGAACTTTTAACACTTGGCAGCTTATATTCTCTAGTGTAATTGTTAAAGCTGTCAATTTACTAATCAGAGTTACTTGAATTGAACAATGAACTAGAATGTTGGTTCTTGGACTTGTATCAATTTTGTAGTCATGATTGTGAAATCACAAATAAACATGTTCAGAGGTTGTAACGTACACAAATATCATCTATACTCTGTGAAAAATATTAATCACATAAATTAATACCTGGCTATGTCGAACTCTAACGAACCACACATATCACTTCGAGTTAAAGAGTATTCTAGTAATCAGAGTTACCTCATCAATATTTTTTACCTGCTACATTTGGATCTCTATCTTAAATCGATGTATCCATGCATACGAATTACCCGAGTTCAAAATAACGAGGTTTTCTGTATAATTAAGATCATT
Source organism: Gigantidas platifrons (assembly GCA_002080005.1). Classification (NCBI taxonomy): domain Eukaryota; kingdom Metazoa; phylum Mollusca; class Bivalvia; order Mytilida; family Modiolidae; genus Gigantidas; species Gigantidas platifrons. The sequence continues at coordinate 176,343 of MJUT01062952.1, forward strand.
TGTAAATGTATACGTATATCATTGTTATCATGGCTACATACATAGTCCATCCTAATACACGACGGGTGTCATATATAAACCAGATGGTATTGACCCCTTAAAATCACTTGGCTACGAAGTTTATTCTTTTTTGTCCAAATTTGTTGAGACCCAATAGTTTGTGATATTTGTTTGATTTTAAGCTACAACTGCTGTTCTTTTATGTATCTGCATTTCACATTTTATTGAATATTTTGACCTTTCGTCTTTACAGTCAAATTGCACAATTATATTTAAGTCTACTTACTGCAGGAATCTGAAATGTTAAAAATAAAATTATACTAGAAGAACATTCAATATATTACAGTTTTCGCCAATAAAATATATCAAGTATATACTAAATAGTGGATTGGACATATTGTGGAAATACTTCCAATAGGACGAGATACGTTAAAGACAAAAGAAGCACAGCGCATGAGGTAGGAATTTATCAGTCTAAATATTTCCTTGATATTTATTGTTCGTGTTTTCTTGTGTATGTTTGTGGTGGGCTTCTGTTCATTACTGTAATAATACTTTTTCGATTGCAATGTCTATAATGTTATGTCTCGACTAACAGGTCGGTGTTTTTCCCCGGTTCCTAGAGTTTCCTCCTCCAATGAAAGTGACGGCCACGATATAACTGAAATATTGATGTAAGTGGCGTTAAACACCATCAAAGGAACAAACAAACAATCTGAAAGACATTTTGCTGATGTTGCAAATTATATTCCATAATATCCCTTTTTCGAGTTTCGAAAAAAAATAATTATATTTTTAAGAACCTACAGTTGGAGTATATTCTCCATTACGTATTTATTGTTCATGTTTTCGTGTGCATTTGTGGGATGTGCTTCTGTTAAATACTAAAATGTTAGTTTTTTATTTGCAACTTCTATAATATTGTGTCTAGGCTTCTGAAAGACATTTTGCTGATGTTATCAATAAGATTCGACAATATCTCCGTGTTCATTGTTGAATAGAAAGTATTTGCAGAAAAAAGGATCCCCTAAAATAGAATTATTCAATTTGTACACCAATACTGTCTAGATAAACCTTTTACTGTTACGAGATAAATAATTATTCATAATTTCTGTATGGCTTTGATATTGTTGTTACCATACATAATTGGTGGGATATCTTATATTTTACAATATGAACTCTTCTTAAAATATGGCACCTTATATTCTCTAGCGTAATTTTTAAAGCTGTCAATTTACTAATCAGAGTTACTAGAATTGAACGATGAACTATAATGTTGGTTCATGGACTTGTATCAATTTTGTAGTCATGATTGTGAAATCACAAATAAACGTTTTCAGAGGTTGTAACGGACACAAACATCATCTATACTCTGTGAAAAATATTAATCACATAAAGTAAAACCTGGCTATGTCGAACTTTAAAGAACCACACATATCACTTCGAGCTAAAGAGTATTCTAGTAATCAGAGTTACCTCATACATATTTTCTACTTGCTACATTTGGATCTCTAACTTAAATCGATGTATCCATGCATGCAAAATACCCGAGTTCAAAATAACGAGGTTTTCTGTATAATTAACATCATTTGTAAATGCATACGTATATCATTGTTATCATGGCTACATACATAGTCCATCTTTATACACGACGGGTGTCATATATGAACAAGAGGGTATTGACCCATTATAATCATTTGGTTACGAAGTTTATTCTTCTTTTTCCAAATTTGTGAGGCCCAATAGTTTGTGATATTGTTTGATTTTAAGCTACAACTGCTGTTCTTTTATGTATCTGCATTTCACATTTTATTGAATATTTTGACCTTTCGTCTTTACAGTCAAATTGCACAATTATATTTAAGTCTACTTACTGCAGGATTCTGAAATGTTAAAAATAAAATTATACTAGAAGAACATTCAATATATTACAGTTTTCGCCAATAAAATATATCAAGTATATACTAAATAGTGGATTGGAACTATTGTGGAAATACTTCCAATAGGACGAGATACGTTAAAGACAAAAGAAGCACAGCGCATGAGGTAGGAATTTATCAGTCTAAATATTTCCTTGATATTTATTGTTCGTGTTTTCTTGTGTATGTTTGTGGTGGGCTTCTGTTCATTACTGTAATAATACTTTTTCGATTGCAATGTTTATAATGTTGTGTCTCGGCTTACAGGTCGGTATTTTTCTCCGGTTCCTAGAGTTTCCTCCTCCAATAAAAGTGACGGCCACGATATAACTGAAATATTGATGTAAGTGGCGTTAAACACCATCAAAGGAACAAAACAAACAATCTGAAAGACATCTTGCTGATGTTGCAAATTATATTCCATAATATCCCTTTTTCGAGTTTCGAATAAAAATAATTATATTTTTAAGAATCTACAGTTGGAGTGTATTCTCCATTACGAATTTATTGTTTGTGTTTTCGTGTGCATTTGTGGGATGTGCTTCTGTTAAATACTGAAATGTTAGTTTTTTATTTGCAACTTCTATAATATTGTGTCTAGGCTTCTTATAGACATTGTGCTGATGTTATCAATAAGATTCGACAATATCTCCGTGTTCATTGTTGAATATAAAATATTTGCAGAAAAAAAACGGATCCCCTAAAATAGAATTATACAATTTGTACACCAATACTGTCTAGATAAACCGTTTACTGTTACGAGATAAATAATTATTCATAATCTGTGTATGGTTTTGGTATTGTTGTTACCATATAGAATTGGTGAGATATCTTATATGTTACAATATGTACTCTTCTTAAAATGTGGCAGCTTATATTCTCTAGGGTAATTCTTAAAGCTGTCATTTCACTAATCAGAGTTACTTGAATTGAACAATGAACTATAATATTTGTTCATGGACTTGTATCAATTTTGTAGTCATGATTGTGAAATCACAAATAGACGTGTTCAGAGTTTGTACCGGACACAAACATCATCTATACTCTGTGAAAAAATATTAATCACATCAAGTAAAACCTGGCTATGTCGAACAATAAAGAATCACACATATCACTTCGAGCTAAAGAGTATTCCAGTAATCAGAGTTACCTCATAAATATGTTTTACCTGCTACATTTGGATCTCTATCCTACATTGATGTATCCATGCATACGAATTACCCGAGTTCAAAATAACGAGGTTTTCTGTATAATTAACATCATTTGTAAATGTATACGTATATCATTGTTATCATGGCTACATACATAGTCCATCTTTATACACGACGGGTGTCATATATAAACCAGAGGGTATTAACCCCTTAGAATCACTTGGTTACAAAGTTTATTCTTTTTTGTCCAAATTTGTTGAGACCCAATAGTTTGTGATATTTGTTTGATTTTAAGCTACAACTGCTGTTCTTTTATGTATCTGCATTTCACATTTTATTGAATATTTTGACCTTTCGTCTTTACAGTCAAATTGCACAATTATATTTAAGTCTACTTACTGAAAGAATCTGAAATGTTAAAAATAAAATTATACTAGAAGAACATTCAATATATTACAGTTTTCGCCAATAAAATATATCAAGTATATACTAAGTAGTGGATTGGAACTATTGTGGAACTACTTCCAATAGGACGAGATACGTTAAAGACAAAAGAAGCACAGAGCATGAGGTAGGAATTTATCAGTCTAAATATTTCCTTGATATTTATTGTTCGTGTTTTCTTGTGAATGTTTGGGGTGGGCTTCTGTTCATTGCTGTAATAATACTTTTTCGATTGCAATGTCTATAATGTTATGTCTCGACTAACAGGTCGGTGTTTTTCCCCGGTTCCTAGAGTTTCCTCCTCCAATAAAAGTGACGGCCACGATATAACTGAAATATTGATGTAAGTGGCGTTAAACACCATCAAAGGAACAAACAAACAATTTGAGAGACATTTTGCTGATGTTACAAATTATATTCCACAATATCCCTGTTTCCAGTTTCGAATAAAAATAATTATGTTTTTAAGAACCTACAGTTGGAATGTATTCTCCATTACGTATGTATTGTTCATGTTTTCGTGTGCATTTGTGGGATGTGCTTCTGTTAAATACTAAAATGTTAGTTTTTTTATTTGCAACTTCTATAATATTGTGTCTAGGCTTCTGAAAGACATTTTGCTGATGTTATCAATAAGATTCGACAATATCTCCGTGTTCATTGTTGAATAGAAAGTATTTGCAGAAAAAAGATCCCCTAAAATAGAATTATACAATTTGTACACCAATACTGTCTAGATAAACCTTTTACTGTTACGAGATAAATAATTATTCATAATTTCTGTATGGCTTTGATATTGTTGTTACCATACATAATTGGTGGGATATCTTATATTTTACAATATGAACTCTTCTTAAGATATGGCACCTTATATTCTCTAGCGTAATTTTTAAAGCTGTCAATTTACTAATCAGAGTTACTTGAAACGAACGATGAACTATAATGTTGGTTCATGGACTTGTATAAATTTTGTAGTCATGATTGTGAAATCACAAATAAACGTTTTCAGAGGTTGTAACGGACACAAACATCATCTATACTCTGTGAAAAATATTAATCACATAAAGTAAAACCCGGCTATGTCGAACTCTAAAGAACCACACATATCACTTCGAGCTAAAGAGTATTCTAGTAATCAGAGTTACTTCATACATATTTTCTACTTGCTACATTTGGATCTCTAACTTAAATCGATGTATCCATGCATGCGAAATACCCGAGTTCAAAATAACGAGGTTTTCTGTATAATTAACATCATTTGTAAATGCATACGTATATCATTGTTATCATGGCTACATACATAGTCCATCTTTATACACGACGGGTGTCATATATGAACAACAGGGTATTGACCCATTAGAATCATTTGGTTACGAAGTTTATTCTTCTTTTTCCAAATTTGTGAGGCCCAATAGTTTGTGATATTTGTTTGATTTTAAGCTACAACTGCTGTTCTTTTATGTATCTGCATTTCACATTTTATTGAATATTTTGATCTTTCATCTTTACCGTCAAATTGAACAATTATATTTAAGTCTACTTACAGGGGTGTACTGAAATGTTAAAAATAAAATTATACTAAAAGAACATTCAATATATTACAGCTTTCGCAAATTAAATATATCAAGTATATACTAAGTAGTGGAGTGGAACTATTGTGGAAATACTTCCTATAGGACGAGATACGTTAAAGACAAAAGAAGCACAGAGCATGAGGTAGGAATTTATCAGTCTAAATATTTCCTTGATATTTATTGTTCGTGTTTTCTTGTGAATGTTTGGGGTGGGCCTCTGTTCATTACTGTAATAATACTTTTTCGATTGCAATGTCTATAATGTTGTGTCTCGGCTTACAGGTCGGTGTTTTTCTCCGGTTCCTAAGTTTCCTCCTCCAATAAAAGTGACGGCCACGATATAACTGAAATATTGATGTAAGTGGCGTTAAACACCACCAAAGGAACAAAACAAACAATCTGAAAGACATCTTGCTGATGTTGCAAATTATATTCCACAATATCCCTGTTTCCAGTTTCGAATAAAAATAATTATATTTTTAAGAATCTACAGTTGGAGTGTATTCTCCATTACATATTCATTGTTTGTGTTTTCGTGTGCATTTGTGGGATGTGCTTCTGTTAAATTCTAAAATGTTAGTTTTTTTTTGCAACTTCTATAATATTGTATCTAGGCTTCTTATATACATTTTGCTGATGTTATCAATAAGATTCGACAATATTTCCGTGTTCATTGTTGAATATAAAGTATTTGCAGAAAAAAGGACCCCCTAAAATAGAATTATACAATTTTTACACCAATACTGTCTAGATAAACCTTTTACTGTTACGAGATAAATAATTATTCATAATCTGTGTATGGTTTTGGTATTGTTGTTACCATATATAGTTGGTGAGATATCTTATATGTTACAATATGTACCCTTCTTAAAATTTGGCAGCTTATATTCTGTAGTGTAATTCTTAAAGCTGTCATTTCACTAATCAGAGTTACTTGAATTGAACAATGAACTATAATATTTGTTGATGGACTTGTATCAATTTTGTAGTCATGATAGTGAAATCACAAATACACGTGTTCAGAGTTTGTAAAGGACACAAACATCATCTATACTCTGTGAAAAATAGTAATCACATCAAGTAAAACCTGGCTATGTCGAACTCTAAAGAATCACACATATCACTTCGTGCTAAAGAGTATTCTAGTAATCAGAGTTACCTCATAAATATTGTTTACCTGCTACATTTGGATCTCTATCTTAAATCGATGCATACGAATTACCCGAGTTCAAAATAATGAGGTTTTCTGTATAATTAACATCATTTGTAAATGTATACGTATATCATTGTTATCATGGCTACATACATAGTCCATCCTTATACACGACGGGTGTCATATATGAACCAGAGGGTATTGACCCCTTAGAATCACTTGGTTACAAAGTTTATTCTTCTTTGTCCAAATTTGTTGAGGCCCAATAGTTTGTGATATTTGTTTGATTTTAAGCTACAACTGCTGTTCTTTTATGTATCTGCATTTCACATTTTATTGAATATTTTGACCTTTCGTCTTTACCGTCAAATTGCACAATTGTATTTAAGTCTACTTACGGGAGATTGCTGAAATGTTAAAAATAAAATTATACTAGAAGAACATTCAATATATTACAGCTTTCGCCAATCAAATATATCAAATATATACTAAGTAGTGGAGTGGAACTATTGTGGAAATACTTCCTAGAGGACGAGATACGTTAAAGACAGAAGAAGCACAGATCATGAGGTAGGAATTTATCAGTCTAACTATTTCCTTGATATATATTGTTCGTGTTTTCTTGTGAATGTTTGGGGTTGGGTTTCTGTTCATTACTGTAATAATACTTTTCGATTGCAATGTCTATAATGTTGTGTCTCGGTTTACAGGTCGGTGTTTTTCTCCGGTTCCAAGAGTTTCCTCCTCCAATAAAAGTGACGGAACGATATAACTGAAATATTGATGTAAGTGGCGTTAAACACCATCAAAGGAACAAAACAAACAATCTGAAAGACATATTGCTGATGTTTCAAATTATATTCCACAATATCCCTGTTTCCAGTTTCGAATAAAAATAATTATATTTTTAAAAATCTACAGTTGGAGTGTATTCTCCATTACGTATTTATTGTTTGTGTTTTCGTGTGCATTTGTGGGATGTGCTTCTGTTAATTACTGAAATGTTAGTTTTTTATTTGCAACTTCTATAATATTGTTTCTAGGCTTCTTATATACATTTTGCTGATGTTATCAATAAGATTCGACAATATCTCCGTGTTCATTGTTGAATATAAAGTATTTGCAGAAAAAACGGATCCCCTAAAATAGAATTATACAATTTTTACACCAATACTGTCTAGATAAACCATTTACTGTTACGAGATAAATAATTATTCATAATCTGTGTATGGTTTTGGTATTGTTGTTACCATATAGAATTTGTGAGATATCTTATATGCTACAATATGTACTCTTCTTAAAATGTGGCAGCTTATATTCTCTATCGTAATTCTTAAAGCTGTCATTTCACTAATCAGAGTTACTTGAATTGAACAATGAACTATAATATTTGTTCATGGACTTGTATCAATTTTGTAGTCATGATAGTGAAAACACAAATACACGTGTTCAGAGTTTGTAAAGGACACAAACATCATCTATACTCTGTGAAAAATATTAATCACATAAATTAAAACCTGGCTATGTCGAACTCTAAAGAATCACACATATCACTTCGAGCTAAAGAGTATGCTAGTAATCAGAGTTACCTCATAAATATTTTTTACTTCCTACATTTGGATCTCTATCTTAAATCGATGTATCCATGGATACGAATTACCCGAGTTCAAAATAACGAGGTTTTCTGTATAATTAACATCATTTGTAAATGCATACGTATATCATTGTTATCATGGCTACATACATAGTTCATCCTTATACACGACGTTTGTCATATATGAACCAGAGGGTATTCACCCCTTAGAATTATTTGGTTACGAAGTTTATTCTTCTTTGTCCAAATTTGTTGAGGCCCAATAGTTTGTGATATTTGTTTGATTTTAAGCTACAACTGCTGTTCTTTTATGTATCTGCATTTCACATTTTATTGAATATTTTGACCTTTCGTCTATACCGTCAAATTGAACAATTATATTTAAGTCTACTTACTGCAATAGGCTGAAATGTTAAAAATAAAATTATACTAGAAGAACATTCAATATATTACAGATTTCGCCAATCAAATAAATCAAGTATATACTAAGTAGTTGAGTGGAACTATTGTGGAAATACTTCCTATAGGACGAGATACGTTAAAGACAGAAGAAGCACAGAGCATGAGGTAGGAATTTATCAGTCTAAATATTTTCTTGATATTTATTGTTCGTGTTTTCTTGTGAATGTTTGGGGTGGGGTTCTGTTCATTACTGTAATAATACTTTTTCGATTGCAATGTCTATAATGTTGTGTCTCGGTTTACAGGTCGGTGTTTTTCTCCGGTTCCAAGAGTTTCCTCCTCCAATAAAAGTGACGGCCACGATATAACGGAAATATTGATGTAAATGGCGTTAAACACCATCAAAGGAACAAAACAAACAATCTGAAAGACATCTTGCTGATGTTGCAAATTATATTCCACAATATCCCTGTTTCCAGTTTCGAATAAAAATAATTATATTTTTAAGAATCTACAGTTGGAGTGTATTCTCCATTACGTATTTATTGTTTGTGTTTTCGTGTGCATTTGTGGGATGTGCTTCTGTTAAATACTGAAATGTTATTTTTTTTTATTTGCAACTTCTATAATATTGTATCTAGGTTTCTAATAGACATTTTGCTGATGTTATCAATAAGATTCGACATTATCTCCGTGTTCATTGTTGAATATAAAGTATTTGCAGAAAAAACCGGATCCCCAAAATAGAATTATACAATTTTTACACCAATACTGTCTAGATGAACCTTCTACTGTTACGAGATAAATAATTATTCATAATCTGTGTATGGTTTTGGTATTGTTGTTACCATATAGAATTGGTGAGATATCTTATATGTTACAATATGTACTCTTCTTAAAATTTGGCAGCTTATATTCTCTAGCGTAATTCTTAAAGCTGTCATTTCATTAATCAGAGTTACTTGAATTGAACAATGAACTATAATATTTGTTCATGGACTTGTATCAATTTTGTAGTCATGATTGTGAAATCACAAATACACGTGTTCAGAGTTTGTAAAGGACACAAACATCATCTATACTCTGTGAAAAATAATAATCACATAAAGTAAAACCTGGCTATGTCGAACTCTAAAGAATCACATATATCACTTAGAGCTAAAGAGTATTCTAGTAATCAGAGTTACCTCAAAAATATTGTGCACCTGCTACATTTGGATCTCTATCCTACATCGATGTATCCATGCATACGAATTATCCGAGTTCAAAATAAGCAGGTTTTCTGTATAATTAACATCATTTGTAAATGTATACGTATATCATTGTTATCATGGCTACATACATAGTCCATCCTTATACACGACGGGTGTCATATATAAACCAGAGGGTATTGACCCCTTAGAATCACTTGGCTACGATGTTTATTCTTCTTTGTCCAAATTTGTGAGGCCCAATAGTTTGTGATATTTGTTTGATTTCAAGCTACAACTGCTGTTCTTTTATGTATCTGCATTTCACATTTTATTGAATATTTTGACCTTTCGTCTTTACAGTCAAATTACACAACTATATTTAAGTCTACTTACTGGAAGATTCTGAAATGTTAAAAATAAAATTATACTAGAAGAACATTCAATATATTACAGCTTTCGCCATTCAAATATATCAAGTATATACTAAGTAGTGGAGTGGAACTATTGTGGAAATACTTCCTATAGGACGAGATACGTTAAAGACAAAAGAAGCACAGAGCATGAGGTAGGAATTTTTCAGTATAAATTATTCCTTGATATTTATTGTTGGTGTTTTCTTGTGAATGTTTGGGTGGGCTACTGTTCATTACTGTAATAATACTTTTTCGATTGCAATGTCTATAATGTTGTGTCTCGACTTACAGGTCAGTGTTTTTCTCCGGTTCCTAGAGTTTCCTCCTCCGATAAAAGTAACGGCCACGATATAACTGAAATATTGATGTAAGTGGCGTTAAACACCATCAAATGAACAAACAAACAATCTGAAAGACATGTTGCCGATGTTACAAATTATATTCCACAATATCCCTGTTTCCAGTTTCGAATAAAAATAATTATATTTTTAAGAATCTACAGTTGTTGTGTATTCTCCATTACGTATTTATTGTTCATGTTTTCGTGTGCATTTGTGGGATGTGCTTCTGTTAAATACTAAAATGTGAGTGTTTTATTTGCAACTTCTATAATATTGTGTCCAGGCTTCTGAAAGACATTTTGCTGATGTTATCAATAAGATTCGACAATATCTCCGTGTTCATTGTTGAATATAAAGTATTTGCAGAAAAACGGATCCCTTAAAATAGAATTATACAATTTTTACACCAATACTGTCTAGATAAACATTTTACTGTTACGAGATAAATAAGTATTCATAATCTGTGTATGGCTTTGATATTGTTGTTACCATATATAATTGGTGAGATATCTTATATGGTACAATATGCACTCTAAACACTTGGCACCTTATATTCTCTAGCGTAATTGTTAAAGCTGTCTATTAACTAATCAGAGTTACTTGAATTGAACAATGAACTATCATGTTGGTTCTTGGACTTGTATCAATTTTGTAATCATGATTGTGAAATCACAAATAAACATGTTCAGAGGTTGTAACGGACACAAACATCATCTATACTCTGTTAAAAATATTAATCACATAAATTAATACCTGGCTATGTCGAACTCTAACGAACCACACATATCACTTCGAGTTAAAGAGTATTCTAGTAATCAGAGTAACCTCATAAATATTGTTTTCCTGCTACATTTGGATCTCTATCTTAAATCGAGGTATCCATGCATACGAATTACCCGAGTTCAAAATAACGAGGTTTTCTGTGCTTCTATTAAATACTGAAATGTTAGTTTTTTTATTTGCAAATTCTATAATATTGTGCCTAGGCTTCTGAAAGACATTTTGGTGGTGTTATCAATAAGATTCGAAAATATATTCGTGTTAATTGTTAAATATAAAGATTTTGCAGAAAAAACGGATCCCCTAAAATATAATTATACAATATTTTCACCAATACTGTCTAGAGAAATGTTTTACTGTTACGAGATAAATAATTATTCATAATCTGTGTATGGTTTTGATATTATTGTTACCATATAGAATTGGTGAGATATCCTATATGGTACAATATGCACCCTTAACACTTGGCAGCTTATATTCTCTAGCGTATTTGGTAAAGCTGTCAATTTACTGATCAGAGTTACTTGAATTGAACAATGAACTATAATGTTGGTTCTTGGACTTGTATCAATTTTGTAGTCATAATTGTGAAATCAAAAATAAGCATGTTCAGAGGTTGTAACGGACACAAACATCATCTATACTCTGTGAAAAATATTAATCACATAAATTAATACCTGGCTTTGTCGAACTCTAAAGAACCGCACATATCACTTCGAGTTTAAGAGTATTCTAGTAATCAGAGTTACCTCATAAATATTTTTTACCTACTACATTGGGATCTCTATCTTAAATCGATGCATCCATGCATACGAATTACCCGAGTTCAAAATAAAGAGGTTTTCTGTACAATTAACATCATTTGTAAATGTATACGTATATCATTGTTATCATGGCTACATACATAGTCCATCCTTATACACGACGGGTGTCACATATGAACCAGAGGGTATTGACCCCTTAGAATCACTTTGTTACGAAGTTTATTCTTCTTTGTCCATATTTGTGAGGCCCAATAGTTTGTGAAATTTGTTTGATTTTATGCTACAACTGTTGTACTTTTATGTATCTACATTTCAATTTTTAATGGATATTTTGATCTTTCGTCGGTAGCGACAAATTTAACAATTATATTTAAGTCTACTTACCGAACTCATCTGAAATGTTAAAAATAAAATTATACTAGGAGAACATTCAATATATTACAATTTTCGCAAATCAAATATATCATGTATATACTAAGTAGTAGAGTGGAACTATTGTGGAAATACTTCTCTTGCATCAGATACATTAGATAGAAAAGAAGCTCAGAGCAGTAGGTAGAAATTTTATCAGTCTAAATTTTCCTTGATATTTATTGTTCGTGTTTTCTTGCCAATTGTTGGGCGGGGTTTCTGTTCAATACTGCAATATTACTTTTTCCATTTGCAACTTCTATTATTTGTGTCTCGGTGTCTGAAAGACATATTGCTGATGTTATAAATTAATCTCCACACTATCCCCGTGTTTATTGTTGAATATCAAGAATTTCCTCAACAAACTGACCCCTTAAAATAGAATTATACCATCTTTACACCAATACTGTGAACATACACTTTTTCCTATTTATAGATGATTAATTATTCATTATCTGTGTATGACTTTGATATTGTTGTTTCCATGTAGAACTGGTGAAATATCTTAGTTTTTGCTATACGAACTTTTCTCAAAATGTGGTAACTTATATTCTCTAAGCTAAATATTAAAGCTATCAATTTACTAATCAGAGTTCTTGAATTGAACAATGAACTAAAATGTTTTTTCTTGAACCTGTTTAAATTTTGTAATCATAATTGTGAAACCACAAAGAAACATATTTAGTGATTGTAACGGACACAAACACCATCTATGCCCTGTGAGAATAAATATTAATGACATAAAGTAAAACCTGGCCATGTCGAACTCGAACGGACTCGTGTTTTCGAACTAACTTACGATTCCAGCAACTTATAATTATTACAATTCGACCGCTACTGACCTGTTAGAGGTATCAATTCAAGTAATATCTATTCTTCTTTTTCTGAGTGTTTGGGGTGCAATATTTTGTGATCTTTGTTTCATTTTAGGTTTTAAATGGTATGACGTTTCTCTCTCTAATTGATATTAAAACTTTATGTCATTAAATTAAGATAAAAGAAGTAGAGTAGAAGCGAGGTAGTCGTTAATAAAACAATAACAGACGCCATTAGGGTTTTTAGCTCTCCTAATTTATAGCTGTAGATCTCTTCACAGGTGCCTAAATTAATATTTGATATTAAAATGCTGTCTTTGTACATACCGTAATGATTTTCACTAAGTATTGAACGACTTCCCGTAGGACAAGAGACGTTAAATACACATGAAACACAGAGCATTAGGTAGGAATTGTGTCGGTCTAAACTCTTGTGTACACTATGTTGGCAGTTTCTCTGAATTATCCATTGTTGATTGCCTCTTCGGTATTTCTATGCCTGCTACATTTGGATCTGTATATTAAATAGATGTCTGTGCTTTAGATAGCGATGTTTTTATGTACGATTTACACCATTTATTAATGTCTACGTCTATAATTGTTATCATGGTTACATACATATTCCATCCTTCTACACGACGGGTCTGTTTTGTTTTAAGCTTAATCTGTCTGGTGTCACATGTCACTCTATAACTAATATTTTATATTTGTTCCATGAAATTGAAATGGAAGATGCAAATTTAAATCTACTTACTCCTATGTGGTCTTCGTTCTGAAATGGTAAATATAAAGTCTTAGTATTAAAACATTCAGTATTACATCTTTCACAACTCAATATATCAATTTATAGCTAGTTTTATATATTATTGAACATGTTCTCGTCCTGAATATAGCTTATATAGTGCTCGCTGGCCGTTAAGCAACAATCTATCTATCTATCAAACAATCTATTAATAGGTTACGGTTTTTGGCGTCTGTCATACTCTAATTGTTACTATTGCGGTGTCCTAGCGTTGAAGCAATAGCAACGTTAATAAATAACCAGACCGTGTGTTAGTTAAGAAATTGAACTATCAACATTTTTTTAATCAGATACATACACTTTTCTTGTTCTTGTGTATATCTGGCATGTATATTTGTTCAATTCTTAAATGTTGCATTTGATCAAATAACGAAGTCACACGTATCGCAAAAAAAATTATCATCGACTTTTTGTTTATTGCTGGAGTTATGAGTTTGATTGGCTTATATTCCCTTTCCAATAATTGACTGATAAAGTATTCATGTAACAATTTCGCCCCCTGAAAAGAACAATTGTACCATATTTACACCATTGATGTGTACATCATCCTGTTACTGTTTCCAGATACTTGATTAATCATAATATTTATATATTGGTGAGTTACATAGTGGAAATAGAAAGTCACTAATCCGAAATGCTTGAATTGAAAGAATCAACCATGAAAACAAGTGTGTTGCTTCATGGACTTGTTTAATCATGACTGTAAACCCCAAATGATACGTGTAACGCAATTGTTACGGACTAAAAATCCTTCTACTATCTGTAATGAAACAACAATGACATAAAGTGAAATTTTGTTATGTCGGACTCGAACGGACCAAAAGATTTATCTTCGAATTAACGTTGGATTCGATTGATCTGATATATCAATAACTGTTCTAGATAACAAGGTTTTACTGTGTGATTTATGCTTTGTAAATGTCTATTTATATAGATGTTATCAAAGTTACATACATATTCCGTCTTTATAGTCTAGTCAATTTAGCCCGAAAAATTGCTCAACCTGCAACTAATCCCAACACAACGTTTTTTTCAGTGCAAATTATAATATGTTTTTTTAATGAAAATCACGTAAAACTGGAAAAGAAGAAGACCTTCGTTATTGGTAGACGATTTTTTTTAATCTAAGCTTTATTGGGGTGCAAATGAAAATGTGGATTTGTATAAACAACATACCAAAAATATAATTTGCGGAAAAGGGTATTTTGGGGTGAAATAGTGTTTTTTTTTGTGAGAAAATCCTGTAAAACTGAAAATGAAGAATGAAGAACTCGGTTATTGGTAGGCAAATTTTTATAATCTTAGCTTTAATGGGTGCAAATTAGAACATTAACTTGTATTAACAACATACTAAAAATATACATAAATATAATTGCTGAAATGGGTATTTGGGGGTGAAATATGTGTTTTTAGTGAAAATCAGGGAAAACTGGAAATTAAGAATAACTTGCTTATTGGTGGACGATTTTTTATAATCTAAGCTTTATTCGGGTGCAAATTAGAATGTGGACTTGTATTAACAACATATTAAAAATATAATTTGCGGAAAGGGTATTTTATGATGAAATAGTGTTTTTTTTTTTGTGTGAAAATCCTGTAAAACTGGAAAGAAGAACTTGGTTATTGGTGGGCGAACATTTATAATCTTCGCTTTAATGGGTCCAAGTTAGAACATGGACTTGTATTAACAACATACTAAAAATATATATTGATATAATTTGCGGAGATTTGTATTTTGGGGTGAAATATATATGTTCTAAGTGAAAATCACGTAAAACTGGAAATCAAGAATAACTTGCTTATTGGTGGACGATTTTTTTTAATCTAAGCTTTATTTGGGTGCAAATTAGAATGTGGACTTGTATTAAGAATATACTAAAAATATAATTCGCAAAAAAAAGGTATTTTGAGGTGCAATAGTTCGGTTTTGTTTGGTGAAATTCCTGTAAACTGGAAATGAAGAAGAACTTGGTTATTGGTTTGCGAATTTTGTTAATCTACGCTATAATGGGGTCCAAATTAGAACATTGACTTGTATTAACAACATGCTAAAAATATAAATAAAAATGATTTCACGTAAAACTGGAAAAGAAGAAGAGTTTGGTTATCGGTAGACGATTTTTTATAATTTAAGCTTTGTTGGGTTGCAAATGAGAATCTGGACTTGTATTAACAACATACTAAGATTATAATTTGCGGAAAAGGGTATTTTTGGGTGAAATAGTATTTTTTGTGAGAAAATTCTGTAAAACTGGATATGAAGAATGAAGAACTTTGTTATTGGTAGGCGAATTTGTATAACCTAAGCTTTAATGGGTGCAAATTAGAACATTGACTTGTATTAACAACATAGTAAAAATTTATATAAATATTATTGCTGAAATGGGTATTTTGGGGTGAAATATGTGTTTTTAGTGAAAATCACGGAAAACTTAAAATGAAGAATAACTTGGTTATTGTAGGACGAATTCTTATAATCTGAGCTTTATTGGGGTGCAAATTAGAATGTAGACTTGTATTAACAACATACTAAACACATAATACGCGGAAAAATGGTATTTTGGGGTGAAATAGTTGGACTTTGTTTTGTGAAATTACTGTAAAACTGGAAATGAAGAAGAATTTTGTTATTGGTGGGCATTTTTTTTATAATCTAAGCTTTAATGGAGTGCAAATTAGAACATTGACTTGTATTAACAACATACTAAAAATATACATTACAATGATTTGTGGAAAAGAGTACTTTGGGGTGAAATATGTTTTTTTAGTAAAAATCACGTAAAAGTGGAAAAGAAAAAGACCCTGGTTATCGGTAGACGAATTTTTATAATCTAAGGTTTATTGGGGGTGCAAATGAAAATGTGGACTTGTATTAACAACATACGAAACATATAATTTGCGGAAAAGGAGATTTTGGGGTGAAATAGTGTTTTTTGTGAGAAAATCCTGTAAAACTGGAAATGTAGAATGAAGAAGAATTTGGTTATTGGTAGGCGAATTTTTATAATCTAAGCTTTAATGGGTGCAAAGTAGAACATTGACTAGGATTAACAACATACTACACATATACATAAATATAATTTGCGGAAAGGGGTATTTTGGGGTGAAATATGTGTTTTTTTTTGGTGAAAATCAGGGAAAACAGGAAATTAAGAATAACTCTGTTATTAAAGGGCACCTTTTTATAATCTATGCGTTTTTTTATGTAAGATTATCTTGTTTTATATTTGTATTCCCTTTGTCTAGGTATCAACATAAAAAAAATCACTGAAGTAATCATATTTCAATAAAAAAATTAATTATCTTTCTCGGTAGAAGATACAAAATAGTTCGACACTGATCTACAAAAATGTTCTCACTATTACTGTTAATATGCTAATCAATCATCTTGAAGATCTGAGAGTGTATCTGGCCGTGCATTAGAACAATTAATGTCCTGCATCCGTCATATACACCAGGGCAGAGACCATTTTTCCTGCAACCGCATCTCTTGGTATCACAATCTGATTTGCAGTTACAGTTGATTATTTCCAACACAAAATATGGGGCAGGCTGTTGTGAAATTTCAATTGGGAACACGTTTTCCTTCCTGATTGTCCAACGCCATGCTGTTGGATCCATGTCTCTGAAAGTCGTGTTCGACCAATACCGACATTGAAGATAAACGAACAAAGAGTGAAATTGGGCAGCATTTGAAGTTGGAGGAAGTGACTGGACCTGGACGCTAACTACACGACTGACGAACATTGTTTTTGATGTAAACTTCCTCCAACGACACAAATCAAGTCCTTCCAATGAAAGTCCACCATACAACGAGACAATGACCTCTTCTCCAGCCTTGATTATTGCTTGCTTTGACATATGTTCAGCCATGAACACTTTTGCTTGCTCCTTAAGATATGGATCGGACTTCAATTTTTTTGCGCAAATTTGTTTACCTATTCCAAACAACCTACTTGTTGTGTCACATCCAGTCATGGAATGAATAAAGAGCACAAGATAGGAAATTTCTTCACCAATTACTGATTTTGTGTTGGATATATCCCATATTTTGTGTGTTTTTGTAGTAACATGTTTATCTGAAATGAAATATGTTATAGTTTTGTTTGGCATGATGACATAACAAAGCAAGCAAATCAGTGTCTTCTCCAAAAACTTCCACTACTTTTGTATCTGACCGAGTTACAACTGTCTGTACTATCAATAAATCGGCACCATCTTCCTCCTGAATAGTTGTAATTCTATTGGCATTACATGTATCTTTAAGAAGAGTAACAAAGCGTTGTTTGTTTCCCTTCTTTACTCAGAAAGTTTCTTTCTTCACCCGAAGAGCTATGTATTTTGTGAAAGTCACTGTATTTGATAAAATACCCTTGCTGTACCTCATATGAGTGATATCTTTGATCGAGTGGTTTTTGTAACCATCAATCACAACAGTAGGATTAAGAAACTTCCTTGTTACGTAATCTACATATTTTGAACATATCTCAAAGAACGTCTGGCCTTTTGTCCATGGAACTCTGTGAGGAAGGGACCCACCATCGATAACATGCGCGACATCTGATGGAGGAGGATTAGTAGCTTGACATGTTTCTGAGTTCCATATTGCGTCTGCTAATGTAGACTACGCCGCTTGTCGTAAAAACACGTTTGATTCAAATATAGAT
>MJUT01062952.1:196117-234193 GCA_002080005.1 Gigantidas platifrons
CATTGGAAGGAATGTTATATTTGACAACCCTGGAATGTTTCCAGTGCACACCATCTGCATAAGACCAGACCATCCTGGCATAGGTTATTTTAATGGCCACAACACCTTGATCAGAAAATCAACTTTCCACGTTGTGTTCCTTTTTCTAAGTTCTTGGAGTTTTTGAAATCTCATCGATGTAAGCAAATTTCCACGTTGATCAGACTTGTAATGGAACACATTAATATGACCGATCGATATCAGTTCCTCTATAGCTATCTCAACCCTAGGGATTTCTTTTGGTGACCTTTGTTTGCCAGGTGTTGCACATGCCACGATTCCCATTCCATGAAAAGTATGATTGCCATCGATGGTGTCAATATTATGATCAACGTTGTCGGCCACAAATTGTAAGAAATGTAATTGATCAAGTGAGTGTGGTGTGTCTTGGTTTTTTGCTACCACTGCTGATGATTCAATTTTTTTGACTTCTGAATACGAGGAACAAAAACCCATGCTGCTTATAATTTCAATAAGAAATCGTGATCCAAACATATGATGCATCTGAACTGCTAGACCGATATGCAATGGCTCAATTGCTAATCGTGGTCGAGCTGCCTGAACAATGGCTTGCCCTATGGAATAAACTTGCATATCCCAGTCCTTTTTAGAGAATACATTGCGGAGGAAAAACGCAATGCTTTTAGGTACGTACTCTACTGCAGACTGAATAGCTTCTGTATTTGGATAGCACTGTTTGTTGACAGGCATTGAGCGAATGTCATTCTTGATAAAAGCTGCCACTGCTTTTAACATATACATTTTGCTCTCTTCTTCCCATTTCCGGGCAGTGGATTCTTTATAGAAGTTATGCAGTATTGTGGAAACATTTTGTCGAAATGTAACAACATTTGATTTCCCATTAATTTAAGATATAAAAATCGATGATCCGTAATGTTACTTAATATTAATTTTCATGTAGCATGGGCTGTATTTAGTCACTTCGAAAAAATATCGATATGTGTTCGAAGGCCTTCCTCGATTACCCTGATCTTTATCCATCTTCGGTGGTGAAAACATCTGTGGAATGCCTCTGTTTGTGCGAATGTTTGTACTACATGCCGATCTCTTGCAAATTCTATTTAATTTCAATCGCCAATTCGTCATTCCTTTCATTACATATCTGTTCAACAGTTTTCTGAAATTCCATTGTAAGAACAGCATGAACATCAAATGTCTTTCTTTTAGCAGTATTTTCAACGACAAAAGCTCCACAAACAAGGCAATCTTCTTTAACGTCACACTGTTTTTCAGAAAGAAGTAAAGGGTAGTTCATTAACTGGTTCAAAAGGTTTTCTCTTTAGACCTTTAATTACAATTGGAATTATATATGTACGTTGACAATTTTCATGGACAGTATGACCAGAATTTGTTACGATGTCATCTCCCCTTTCGTTACTTGCTTTATTCATCTCAATGCTCCACTTTTCTGTTAATTGAGCTATATTGCTTCCATCATTGGTTTCTGTTTTGCATATTATACAAACGTTTGTCTGGGGGTAATCTCTGTACACAAATTCATGACTGCTCGCTTTTCCGCCTTGGTACAACTGCACGGTGGGCGTTTCCAGTCACTAAATTAATCAAATAAGGGTAATAACAAAATTACCGAACACCGAGCAATCTTCTAAAGGGGAAAGGCGAAACTCATAAATCAACAAACAAAATCAGTCAACAACCGGAAAACTGGGAAAATCACAATGGCCCTGACTTGGTACAGGCATTTCCAAAGAAATTGTGGGTTGAATCATATTTTACGGCGCCAAACCTTCCGCTTCCATTATGGTTAAAAGGTTCCGGTTGTCACTATAACATCACTTTTAATAATACTGGGACAAAGTAGGTATAATAGTAGTCAACGCAGTACTCTGTGAAAATCCAACGTTTATTATCATCTCTGCAGAACGTTTTAACTAAACGGTTATCTTCTTACACAATTTGATTTCAAATGAAATGTTGAATAACGTGATGTCCAAACCACGATTACTTAATCCTGAAT
This sequence comes from Gigantidas platifrons, assembly GCA_002080005.1. Lineage (NCBI taxonomy): Eukaryota > Metazoa > Mollusca > Bivalvia > Mytilida > Modiolidae > Gigantidas > Gigantidas platifrons. The sequence goes on from MJUT01062952.1 coordinate 198,156, forward strand.
TTATAAATTAAACTCCACAATATCCCCGTGTCCGTTGTTGAACATAAAGAACTTACGGAACAAACTGACTCCCATAAAATAGAATTATACAATCCTTACACCAATGATGTGTACATAATCTTTTTACTATTTATAGATAATTAATTATTCATAATCTGTATATGGATTTGATACTGTTGTCACCATGTAGAACTGGTGAAATATCTGATTTGAGACTATTCGCACTTTTGTTGAAATTGTGTAACTTAAATTTTCAAAGTTAAATATTGAAGCTATAAATTTACTAATCGGAGTTGCTTAAATTGAACAATGAACTAAACTGTTGGTTGATGAACCTGTTTAAATTTTGTAATCATGATTGTGAAACCACAAAGAAACATGTTTATTGATGGTAACGGACACAAACACCATCTACACCATTTGTAAATGTATACGTATATAAGTGTTGTCATGGTTACATACATGATCTATCCTTATACACGATGGGTATCTTGTGTGAAGCAGGGCTACTAACGCGTTGGAATCATTTGGTCACTCATGATGTTAATTCTGCCTTGTCTGAGTTTGTAAGGCCTAATATTAAAAAAAAATGGTTTCATTTTCAGTTACAGCTGGTGTTCTTTTATCTGTCCACATTTCACCATGTAATTAATATTTTAGCCTTCGTGTCATTACTATCAGATTGAATAAATATGTGTATGTCTACTTACCGAACTCATCCTCTGAAACGTTAAAAATAAAATTTTACTGCAAGAACATTTAATACATTACATCTTTCGCAAATCAAATGTATCACGCATACACTAAGTAGTGGAGTGGTTCTATTGTGGAAATACTTCTCGTGCACGAGATACATTAGATAGACAAGAAGCTCAGAGCCGTAGGTAGGAATTTTATCAGTCTAAATTTTTCCTTGATATTTATTGTTCGTGTTTTCTTGTCAATTGTTTGGCTGGGTCTCTGTTCAATACTGCAATATTACTTTTTCCATTTGGAACTTTTATTATTTGTGTCTCGGTGTCTGATAGACAATTTGCTGATGTTATAAATTAATCTCCACAATATCCCCGTGTTTATTGTTGAATATAAAGAATTTACTCAACAAACTGACCCCTTAAAATAGAATTATGCCATCTTTACACCAATATTGTGTACATACACTTTTTACTATTTAAGAGATAATTAATTATTCATAATCTGTGTATGGTTTTGCTATTGTTGTTTCCATGTAGAACTGGTGAAATATCTTAGGTTTTGCAATACGAACTTTTCTCTAAATCTGGTAAGTTATATTCTCTAAGCTAAATATTAAAGCTATCAATTTACTAATCAGAGCTCTTGAATTGAACAATGAACTAAAATGTTGGTTCGTCAACCTGTTTAAATTTTGTAATCATAATTGTGAAACCACAAAGAAACATGTTTAGTGATTGTAACGGACACAAACACCATCTATGCTCTGTGAGATTAAACATTAATGACATAATGTAAAACCTGGCTATGTAGAACTCGAACGGACTCAAATTATTTATTCGAGCTAACTTACGATTCCAACAACTTAGAATTATTACAATTCGACCGCTACTGACACGTTAGAGGGTATCAATTCACGTATTCTCTATTCTTCTTTGTCTGATTGTTTGGGGCCCAATATTTTGTGATCTTTGTTTCATTTTAGATCTTAAAAGGTATCACGTTTCTCTCTCTAATTGATATTAGAACTTTATGTCATTAAATTAAGACTAAAGAAGTAAAGTAGAAACCAGATAGTCGTTAATAAAACAACAGCAGACAGTATTAGGGTTTTACCTCTCCTAATTTATACATGTAGATCACTTCACAGGTGTTTAAATTAATATTTGATATTACAATGCTCTCTTTATACATACCGGTAGTGATTTCCACTAAGTAGTGGAATGGTACTATTGCAAGAAAATCTTCCCGTAGGACCAGAGACATTAAATAGACATGAAACACAGAGCATTAGGTAAGTTTGTGTCGGTCTTTGTTCTTGTGTACACTATGTTGCCAGTTTCTCTGAATTATCAATGTTTGATTGACGCTGTGGTATTTGTATACCTTCTACATTTGGGTCTGTATATTAAATAGATGTCTGTGATTTAGATAACGAGGTTTTTTCTGTACGATTTACACCATTTATTAATGTCTACGTCTATAGTTGTTATCATGGTTACATACATATTCCATCCTTCTACACTACGGGTCGGTTTTGTTTTAAGCTTAATCTGTCTGGTGTCACATGTCACTCTCTCACTAATATTTTATATTTGTTCCATTAAATTGAAATGGAAGATACAAATTTAAATCTACTTACTCTTAGGCGGTACTGGTTCTGAAATGGTAAATAAAAAATCTTAGTATTACCACATTCAGTATTACATCTTTCACGACTCAATATATCAATTTATAGCTAGTTTTTATATAATTTTGAATATGTTCTCGTCCTGAAATAGATTATATAGTGTTTGCTGGACGTTAAGCAACAATCCATTAAAAGGTTACTGTTATTGGCGTCCGTTATACTCTAATTGTTACTATTGCGGTGTCCTAGCATTGAAGCAATAGCAACGTTAATAAATAACCACACAGTGTGTTAGTTAAGGAATTGAACTAACTGTCTGTTTTTTTAAGCTTAATCTGTCTGGTGTCACATGTCACTCTCTGACTAATATTTCATATTTGTTCCATTAAATTGAAATGGAAGATGCAAATTTAAATCTACTTACTCTTAGGCGGTACTGGTTCTGAAATGGAAAATATAAAATCTTAGTATTAAACATTCAGTATTACATCTTTCACGATTAAATATATCAATTTATAGCTGGTTTTTATATATTATTGAACATGTTCTCGTCCTGAATATACCTTATATAGTGCTCTCTGGACGTTAAGCAACAATCTATCTATCAAACACACCATTAATAGTCTACGGTTATTGGCGTCCGTCTTACTCTAATTGTTACTATTGCGTTGTCATAGCGTTGAAGCCATAGCAACGTTAATAAATAGCCATAGAGTGTGTTAGTTAAGAAATTGAACTATCAACATTTTTTAATAAGATACATACACTTTTCTTGTTCTTGTGTATATATGGCATGTATATTTGTTCAATTCTTAAATGTTGCATTTGATCAAATAACGAAGTCACACGTATCGTAAAAAAAATTTCATCGACTTTTTGTTTATTGCTGGAGTTATCAGTTTGATTGGCGGATATTCCCTTTCCAATAATTGACTGATAAAAGTATTCGTGGAACAAATTCTCCCCATGAAAAGCACAATTGTACCATATTTATACCATTGATGTGTACATCATCCTGTTACTGTTTCCAGGTATTTGAATAATCATAATTTTAATATATTAGTGAGTTACATAGTGGAAATTGGAATGCATTAATCCGAAATGCTTGAATTGAAAGAATCAACAATGAAAACAAGCGTGTTGCTTCATGAACTTGCTTATTCATGACTGTAAACCTCAAATGACACGTGTTACGCAATTCTTACGGACTCAAGATCCTTCTACAATCTGTAATGAAACAACAATGACATAGAGTGAAATTTTGTTATGTCGGAACAAAAGATTTCTCCTCCAATTAACTTTGGATTCGATTGAACTGATACATCAATAACCAATAACTGTTCTAGTTAACAAGGTTTTACTGTGTGATTTATATACTTTGTAAATGTCTATTTATATAGCTGTTATCATGGTTACATATTCCGTCTTTATAGTCTAGTCAATTTAGCCCCGAAAATTGCTCAACCTGCAACTAATTGCAACGCAAGGTTTTTTTGAATGCAAATTATAATATAGACTTGTATTAACATACTAAACATATACATACATATGATTTGCGGAAAAGGGTATTTTGGGGTGAAATATGTGTTTTTTAGTGAAAATCACGAAAAACTGGAAATGAAGAAGAACTTGGTTATTGGTAGACGAATTGTTATAATCTAAGCTTTATTGTGGTGTAAATGAGAATGTGGAGTTGTATTAACAACATACTAAACATATAATTTGAGGAAAATGGTATTTTGGGGTGAAATAGTGGGGGTTTTTTTTGCGTGAAAATCCTGTAAAACTGGGAATGAAGAATGAAGAAGAACTTGGTTATTGGTGGGCGAATTTTTATAATCTAAGCTTTAATGGGTGCAAATTAGAACCTTGACTTGTATTAACAACATATTAAAAATATACATAAATATAATTTGCGGAAATTGGTATTTTGGGGTGAAATATGTGTTTTTTAGTGAAATTCACGGAAAACTGGAAATTAAGAATAACTTGGTTATTGGTGGACGAATTTTTATAATTTAAGCTTTATTTGTGGTTCAAATTAGAATGTGGACTTGTATTAACAACATGCTAAAGATATAATTTGCGGAAAAGGGTATTTTGGGATGAAATCATGTTTTTCTGTGTGAAAATCCTGTAAAGCTGGAAATGAAGAATAACTTGGTTATTGGTGGTCGAACTTGTATAATCTAAGCTTTAATGAGTGCAGATTAAAACATTGACTTGTATTAACAAACATACTAAAAATATACATAAATATAATTTGCGGAAATGGGTATTTTGGGGTGAAATATGTGTTTTTTAGTGAAATTCACGGAAAACTGGAAGTTAAAAATAACTTGGTTATTGGTGGACGAATTTTTATAATATAAGCCTTATTTGTGGTTCAAATTAGAATGTGGACTTGTATTAACAACATTCTAAAGATATAATTTGCGGAAAAGGGTATTTTGGGATGAAATAATGTTTTTCTGTGTGAAAATCCTGTAAAGCTGGAAATGAAGAATAACTTGGTTATTGGTGGGCGAACTTGTATAATCTAAGCTTTAATGAGTGCAAATTAAAACATTGACTTGTATTAACAAACATACTAAAAATATATATTGGAAATTAAGAATAACTTGGTTATTGGTGGACGAATTTTGGTAATCTAAGCTTTATTGAGGTGCAAATTAGAATGTGGACTTGTATTAATGACATACTAAAAATACAGATAAATATAATTTGCGGAAAGGTGTATTCTGGGCTGAAATATATGTTTTTTTAAGTGAAAATCACGGAAAACTGGAAATTAAGAATTACTCTGTTATCAATGGGCATATTTTCATAATCTATGCGTTTTTGATGTAAGAATAGCTTGTTTTATATTTGTATTGCCTTTGTCTAGGTATAAACATAAAAAGAAATCACTGAAGTAATCATATTTCAATAAATAAAAATTAATACCATTTTTGGTATTTTGTTTTTTTTTTTGATAGAAGATAAAAATAGTTCGACACTGATCTAGAAAATTGTTCTCACTATTACTGTTAATATGCTCATTCATCATATTTAAGGTCTGTGAGTGTAATTGGTCGTGCATTAGAACAATTAATGCCCCTGCATCCTCCACATCCACCAGAACAATTCAGATCATTTTTCCTGCAACCACATCTCTTGGTATCACAATCTGATTGGCAGTTACAGTTGATTATTTCCAACAGAAAATCTGGGGCAGGCTGCTGTGTCATTTCAATTGTGAACAAGTTTTCCTTCCTGATTGTCCAACCCCATGCTGTTGGATCCATGTCTCTAAAAGTCTTGTTCAACCAATACTGACACTGAAGATAAATGCGCAAAGAGTGAAATTGGGTAGCTTTTTAAGTGGGTGGAAGTGACTTGACCTGGACGCTAACTACACGACTGACGAACATTGTTTTTTATATAACCTTCCTCCAACGACAGAAATCAAGTCCTTCCAATGGAAGTCCACCATACAACCAGACAATGTCCTCTTCTCCAGACTTGATTATAGCATGCGTTGATATATTTTCAGCCATGAAAACTTTTGCCTGTGCCTGAAGATATGGATCAGATTTGTTTGCACAAATTGTTTACCTATTCCAAACAACCTACTTGTTGTGTCACATTCAATCATGGAATGAATAAAGTGGACAAGATGGCAAATCTTTTAACCAATTACTGATTTTGTGTTGGATATATCCAATATTTTGTGTGTTTTTGTAGTGACATGTTTATCTGAAGTGAAATATATTGCTTTCTTGTTTTGTTTGTCATGATGACATAACAAAAACAAGCAAATCAGTGTCTTCTCCAAATACTTTCACTTCTTTATTATCTGACTTCGTTACAGCCGTCTGTACTATCAATAAATCGGCATCATCTTTCGCCTGAATAGCTGTAATTCCATTGGCATTACATGTATCTTTAAGAAGAGTGACAAAGCGTTGTTTGTTTCCCTTGTTTACTCAAAAAGTTTCTTTCTTCACCCGAAGAGCCATATCTTTTGTGAAAGTCACTGTGTTTGATACAATGCCCTTACTGCGCATCACATGAGTGATATATTTGATCGAGTGGTTTTTGTAACTTCTTTTTTACGTGATCTACATATTTTGATCATATCTCAAAGAACGTCTTGCCCTTTGTCCATGAAACTCTGTGAAGAAGGGACCCACCATCGAAAACATGCGCGACATCGACATTTGATGTAGGAAGATTAGTAGCTTGACATGTTTCTGAGTTCCATATTTCGTTTGCTAATGTAGACTTCGCCGCTTGTCGTTGAAACCGGTTTGATTCAAACATAGATGATGGAAAGCACGATAGCTCATACTTAAATAGTTCTGTCATGGTTGGCAAATTGACTTGTCCAGCAGTCTTTGGGACATCAGTTGAAGGTCTACAGCTGGTATTATTTCGATGATATTGGTATTGGTTGGTCTTGTTGGATCTAAAGTAACTGGCTGGTGTTTCTTTTTGAATGAAATATCAGTCACAAGTTGTTCGATCATAGAAGCTATTATTTCATCTCCAATTTCTTTTGCTCTATCAGTGTTTGCATTATCATTTGCAACCATACCAGTCTCAATATTCCTTAGTAATGTATCTGCTGTGAACGGACTTCTCTCTTTCAAAAATTCAAAAAGTATTAGAATGTCCTTGTTGTCTTTTCCCTTTCTGGCATTTGTCGTCTGCATGCTGGTCACTTGATCTATACCTTGCACCTGTTACATATTGCATGGAATTGTAATATTCTGCACACACAGGCATGGCTAATAACCATTGCGCTCTGTGAGCTTCGCCAAATCCCCGTCCTCGTGTTAATCCTCCAGTAGATTTTACACTTCTCATTAGCACTTGTTCAATGGCTCAATCCGTTGACAATCCAGCCCAAAGTATATCACTCCTACGCACAACATGATGACCTGGCATAAAATGGGCATGCATATCCGGATACGTTGCTTTCAGATTCTGCATCTGTGAAAGATAAATGTAAGCAGATTTTGTGTAGAGATTATGACCTGCAGCAGCTAGATATGGTACCATTTATTGAACAGACAACAAGTGCAGTTCCCAATCATCGGTTCTTTCTGCAAAGATAAATCTTTACAAAACTGCAACCATCTCACAAAAAGAAAGCCACAAGTTAGAGGTCCTAAACTCCTTAAAGCACAATTTCTGTAATTCAAATTCTTTCTCAACTGCTTTAAGAGCATCATGGTTCACTACATTTTCCACTGTTTCTTGTATATTAAGTAACTTGTCAAACAATTCGCCTGCCTCAGTCAAAATATTATTGGAATAGAGGAGGTTCAGCTCTTTCTATTTCTTCATTTGTATGACATGTACCAAACATTTCTTCTGTCATCAGACAGTGTAATGCAATGTCAACGAGCACGAAACCTCGAACAGAACGTGAAACGGTTTTTTCACTCAGCATGTGGGTAACTGCATTAGGTGCATATACTAACTCGAATAACTCTTTCAGCCCCGTCCCTGGCATAAGTCGACATATGCTTTCTAAAAAGCTCATTTGTGTATGGAACCCGCCAAGTCTGAAAATTATATTTTTGCACTCTTCATCGCAGCTTACAATCAATGCTTTCCAGCATAATGGTTAGTCAAATGTGATGACAGGAGTCTGTTGTGGTGAGAGGCTTCCATGGACATAAACTTATATGTGGAATAAACACATGACATGACACTAGGGCTTAAATCGACCATTGGAAGGAATGTTATATTTGACAACCCTGGTTTGTTTCCAGTGCACACCATCTGCAAAAGACCAGACCATCCTGGCATAGGTGATTTTTATGGCCACACCACCTTGAGCAGAATATCAACTTTTCATGTTGTGTTCCTTTTTCTAAGTTCTTAAAGTTTTTGAAATCTCATCGATGTAAGCGAATTTCCACGTTGATCAGACTTGTAATGGAACACATTAATATGACCGATCTATATCAGTTCCTCTATAGTTACCTCAACCCTAGGGATTTCTTTTTGGTGACCTTTGTTTGCCAGGTGTTGCACATGCCATGATTCCCATTCCATGGAAAGTATTATTGCCATCGAAGGTGTCAATATTATGATCAACGTTGTCGGCCACAAATTGTAAGAAATGCTATTGATCAAGTGAAGGTGACGTGTCTTCGTTTTTTGCTACCACTGCTGATGATTCAAATGTTTGGACTTCTGAATACGAGGAACAAAAACCCATACTGCTTAGAGTTTCTATAAGAAATCGTGATCCAAACATATGATGCATTTGAACTGCTAGACCGATATGTAATGGCTCAATTGCTAATCGTGGTCGAGCTGCCTGAACAATGGCTTGTCCTATGGAATAAATTTGCAGATCCGAGTCCCTTTTAGAGAATACATTGCGGAGGAAAAACGCAATGCTTTTAGGTACGTGCTCTACTGTAGACCGAATAGCTTCTGTACTTGAATAGCACTGTTTGTTGACAGGCTTTGAGCGAGTGTCATTCTTGATAAAAGCTGCCGCTGCTTTTAATATATACATTTTGTTTTCTTCTTCCCATTTCTGGGCAGTGGATTATTTATAAAAGTTATGCAGTATTGTGGAAGCATTTTGTCGAAATGTAACAGCATTTGATTTCCCATTAATTTCAGATATGAAAATCGATGATCCGTAATGTTCCTTAAGTTTATTTTTCATGTAGTATGGACTGTATTTAGTCACTTCGAGAAAATATTGATACGTGGTCGAAGGCCTTCCTCAAGTAAACTGATCTTTATCCATCTTCGATGGTGAAAACATCTGTGGAATGCCTCTGTTTGTGCGAATGTTTGTACCACATGCCTTATGATATACTGCATCTGTGGCATGAAGGTGTTTTGCAAATTATATTCCTCTTTTAATTTCAATGGCCCATTCGTCGTTCCTTTCACTACATATCTGTTCCACAGTTTTCTGACATTCCATTGTACGAACAGCATGAACATCTCTTTCTTTTAGCAGTATTTTCAACGACAGAAGCTCCACAAAAAAGGCAATCTTCTTTAAAGTCAAATTGTTTTTCAGAACGAAGTAAAGGTTGTTCATTAACTGGTTCAGAAGGTTTTCGCTTGAGACCTTTAATTACAATTGGATTTATTGAGGTACGTTGACACTTTTCTTGAACAGTATGACCATATTTTGTTACGATGTGATCTTCCCTTTCTTTACTTGTTTTATTCATCCCAATGCTCAGTTTTCTGTTAATTGAACTATCTTGCTTCCATTATTGGTTTCTGTTTTGCATATTATACACACCTTTGTCTGTGGATAATCTCTGTACACAAACTCATGACTGCTCGGTTTCCCGCCTTGGTACAACTGCACGGTGGGCGTTTCCAGTCACTAAATTAATCAAATAAAGGTAAGAACAAATTACCGAACACCGAGCAATCTTCCAAAGGGAAAGGCAAAACTCATAAATCAACAAACAGACAAAATCAATCAACAACCGGAAAACTGGGAAAACGACAATGGCCCTGACATGGGACAGGCATTTCCAAAGAAATGGTGGGTTGAATCAGATTTTACGGCGCCAAACCTGCCGCTTCCACTATGGTTAAAAGGTTCCGGTTGTCACTATAACAGCATTTTTATCAATACTGGGACAAAGTAGGTATAATAATAGCCAGCGCAGTACTTTATCAAAATCCATCGTTTATTATCATATCTGCAGAACGTTTTAACTAAACGGTCATCTGCTTACACAATTTGATTTCAAATGAGATGTTGAATGACGTCATGATTACTTAATCCTGAATTTATAAATTAAACTCCACAACTTCTATTATTTGTGTCTCGGTGTCTGAAAGACATTTTGCTGATGTTATAAATTAATCTCCACACTATCCCCGTGTTTATTGTTGAATATCAAGAATTTATTCAAGAAACTGACCCCTTAAAATATAATTATACCATCTTTACACCAATACTGTGAACATACACTTTTTACTATTTATAGATAATTAATTATTCATAATCTGTGAATGACTTTGATATTGTTGTTTCCATGTAGAACTGGTGAAATATCTTAGGTTTTGCAATACAAACTTTTCTTAATAATAATTGTGAAACCACAAAGAAACATGTTTAGTGATTGTAACGGACACAAACACCATCTATACTCTGTGAGAATAAATATCAATGACAAAGTAAAACCTGGCTATGTCGAACTCGAACCGACTCAAATTATTTCTTCGAGCTAACTTACGATTCCAGTAATCTGAAGTACCAACAACTTATAATTATTACAATTCAACCGTTACTGACACGTTATAGGGTTTCAATTCACGTACTCTCTATTATTCTTTGTCTGAATGTTTGGGTCCAATATTTTGTGATCTTTGTTTCATTTTAGGTTTTAAAAGGTATCACGTTTCTCTCTCTAATTGATATTAGAACTTTATTTCATTAAATTAAGATTAAAAAAGTAAAGTAGAAACCAAATAGTCGTTAATAAAACAACAGCAGACAGTATTAGGGTTTTTACCTCTCCTAATTTATACATGTAGAGGTGTCTTGTATATAGATATTGTCAAAGTTACATACATATTCCGGCTTTGTACACGAGAGGTGTCTTGTATGCACCAGTGGGTTAAAAGTATCAGTTAATGTACTCGCTATTCTTCTTTGTGTCAGTTTGTGGGTCCCAATATTTTGTTATTTTTGTTTCATTTAAAGTTTTATCTGGTATAACATTTCACCCTCTAATTAATATTTTAATTTTATGTCATTAAATTAAGTTAAAGAAGTAAATGTAAGTCTGCTTACTGTATGTCTTATCATCTTCTAAAATATTAAATATAGCATCTCAATTCAAAAACATTCAATATATTAAAGCTTCTACGACCCAATTAGATACATTTATTGATCAATGTCGTTCACGTCATACTCCAAGTCTTATTATTGAGGAACCCAATGTCGTAGAAGACAGATAGACGTTAATAGCACAAAAAACAGACAATGTTAGGGTTTTTACCTATCCTAATTTATACCTGTAGATCCCTCAACAGGTGTTTGAATTAGTATTTAATATTAAAATGCGGTCTTGTACATATAGGTAATGACTTGCACTATATAATAGACGTTAATAAAGCAAAAACACAGAGTGTTATGGTTTTGACCTATCCTAATATATACATGTAGATCACTCCAGAGGTGTTTAGATTATTATTTCCTATTAAAAAGTTGTCTTTGTACATAACAGTAATGCTATGATTTACACTATATGATTATCACTAATTATTGGAGTGCCACTATTGCAGAAATACTTCCCGTAGGACGAGAGACGTAAAATAAAAGTAAAACGCAGAGCGTTAAGTAGGAATTTTATCAATCTAAATTTTCCTATGTATATCCCTGGATATTTATTGTTCGTATTTTCTTGTGCATGCTTGGGATGTGCTTCTGTTCAATACAGAAATATTACTTTTTCATTTGCAATTTCTAAAATATTGAGTTTCTGATTCTGAAAGACATTTTCCTGATGTTGCCAATTAGAATCCACAATATCTCCGTGTTCATTGTTAAATATAAAGAGTTTACTGAACAAACTGACTCCCTAAATAGAAAAATACCATCGTTACTCCATTGCTGTGTATATGAACGTGTTGCTGTTTATAAATACTTAATTATTTCTGCGTATGGATTTGATACTGTTGTAACCATCTAGAACTGCGGAAATATCTGGTTTGCACATTGTTTCAAATTTGGTTACTAAAATATATCAATGTATAGTTCATGGCTTCGTGTTACTGTTGTGAAAACACAATACATAGGAGCAAAGTAAACATTAGTAAAAAGGGGTAAAATGGTTTATTAGTTAATACTTTTATCCATTCAAACAACTATAAATAAATATAGATTCATCAACTTGTATCGCTCTTGTATATATTTGAGATGTGTAGCCGTTCAATACCTATATATTTCATTGATAGGTTGCGGCTACTAGCAATCGTCATACTGCAAGTGTTACTATTATCTCTATTTTGTTTTAAGCTTAATTTGTCTGGTGTCACATGTCACTCTCGAACTAATATTTTGTATTTGTGCCATTAACTTCAAATAGAAGATGTAAATTTAAATCTACTTACGAGTACTCGGTTCTTCATCTCAAATGGTAAATATAAAATCTTAGTATTAAAACATTCAGTATTACATCTTTCACGACTCAATATATCAATTTATAGCTAGCTAGTTTTTATATATTATTGAACATGTTCTCGTCCTGAATATAGCTTATTAAACGTGTTACTGTGTATAAATACTTAATTAGTTATGTGTATGGATTTGATACTGTTGTAACCATCTAGACCTGCGGTAATATCTGGTTTACACTTTGTTTCAAATTTGGTTACTAAAATATATCAATTTATAGTTCATGGCTACGTGTTACTGTTGTGGAAACACAATGCATAGGAGCAAAGAAAACATTACTAAAAAGGGAACAAATGGTGTATTAGTTAATACTTTTAACCATTCAAACAACTATATTTTTATAGATTCATCAATTTGTATCGTTCTTGTATATATTCGGGATGTGTAGCCGTTCAATACCTATATATTTCTTTGATAGGTTGCGGGTACTAGCAATCGTCATGCTGCAAGTGTTACTATTATCTCTGTTTTGTTTTAAGCTTAATCTGTCTGGTGTCACATGTCACTTTCTAACTAATATTTTATATTTGTGCCATTAATTTTAAATAGAAGATTTAAATTTAAATCTACTTACTTCTACTTGGTAAACTTTCTGAAATGGTAAATATAAAATCTTAGTATTAAAACATTCAGTATTACATCTTTCACGACTCAATATATCAACCAATTCATAGCTACTTTTTACATATTATTGAGCATGTTCTCGTCCTGAATATAGCTTATAGAACGTGTTACTGTTTATAGATACTCAATTATTTCTGTGTATTGATTTGATACTGTTTTAACCATCTAGAACTGCGGAAATATCTGGTTTGCACTTTGTTTCAAATTTGGTTACAAAAATACATCAATAACTGTTCTAGATAACAAGGTTTTACTGTGTGATTTATATACTTTGTAAATGTCTATGTATATAGATGTTATCAAAGTTACATACATATTCCGGCTTTATACACGAGAGGTGTTTTGTATGCACCAGAGAGTTAAAAGTATCAGTTAATGTACTCTCTATTCTTCTTTGTGTCAGTTTGTGGGTCCCAATATTTTGTTATTTTTGTTTCATTTAAAGTTTTATCTGGTATGACATTTCCCCCTCTAATTAATAATTTAATTTTATGTCATTAAATTAAGATTAAAGAAGTAAATGTAAGTCTGCTTACTGTATGTCTTATCATCTTCTAAAGTATTAAATATAGCATCTTAATTCAAAAACATTCAATATATTAAAGCTTCTACGACTCAATTAGATACATTTATTGATCAATGTCGTTCACGTCATACTCTAAGTCTTATTATTGAGGAAATTAATGTCGTAGAAGATAGATAGACGTTAATAGAACAAAAACAGACAAGGTTAGGGTGTTTACCTATCCTAATTTATATCTGTTTATCCCTCAACAGGTTTTTGAATTAATATTTAATATTAAAATGCTCTCTTTGTACATATAGGTAATGACTTGCACTATATAATAGACGTCAATAAAGCAAAAACACAGAGTTTTATGGTTTTGACCTATCCTAATATATGCATGTAGATCACTCCAGAGGTGTTTAAATTATTATTTCATATTAAAAAGTTGTCTTTGTACATAACAGTAATGCTATGATTTGCACTATATGATTATCACTAAGTATTGGAGTGCCACTATTGCAGAAATACTTCCCGTAGGACGAGAGACGTAAAATAAAAATAAAAGGCAGAGCGTTAGGTAGGAATTTTATCAATCTAAATTTTCCTATGTATATCCCTCGATATTTCTTGTTCGTATTTTCTTGTGCATGCTTGGAATGTGCTTCTGTTCAATACAAAAATATTACTTTTTCATTTGCAATTTCTAAAATATTGAGTTTCTGATTCTGAAAGACATTTTCGTGATGTTGCCAATTAGAATCCACACTATCTCCGTATTCATTGTTAAATATAAAGAATTTACTGAACAAACTGACTCCCTAAATAGAATAATGCCATCGTTACTCCATTGCAGTGTATATGAACGTGTTGTGGTTTATAAATACTTAATTATTTCTGTGTATGGATTTGATACTGTTGTAACAATCTAGAACTGTGGAAATATCTGGTTTGCACTTTCAAATTTGGTTACTAAAATATATCAATATATAGTTCATGGCTACGTGTTACTGTTGTGGAAACATAATGCATAGGAACAACGTAAACATTACTAAAAAAGGAAAACATGGTGTGTTAGTTAATACTTTTAACCATTCAAACAACTATATTTTTATAGATTCATCAACTTGTATCGTTCTTGTATATATTCGGGATATGTAGCCGTTCAATACCTACATAGTTCATTGATAGGTTGCGGCTACTAGCAATCGTCATACTCCAAGTGTTACTATTATCTCTGTTTTGTTTTAAGCTTAATCTGTCTGGTGTCACATGTCACTCTCTAACTAATATTTCATATTTGTGCCATTAAATTCGAATGGAAGATGTAAATTTAAATCTACTTACCCAGACCCAATGTTCGTGCTGAAATGGTAAAGAAAAAATCTTAGTATTAAAACATTAAGTATTACATCTTTCGCGACTAAATATATCAATTTATAGCTAGTTTTCATATATTATTGAACATGTTCTCGTCCTGAATATAGCTTATATAGTGCTCGCTGGACGTTAAGCAACACTCTATCTATCAAACAATCCACTAATAGGTTACGGTTATTGGCGTCCGTCATACTCTAATTGTTACTATTGCGGTTTCTTAGCGTTGAAGCCATAGCAACGTTAATATATAACCAGACAATGTGTTAGGTAAGGAACCTATTTTAATAAGATACACACACTTTTCTTGTTCTTGTGTATATTAGGCATGTATATTTGTTCAATTCTTAAATGTTGCATTTGATCAAATAACGAAGTCACACGTATCACAAAAAAATTATCATCGACTTTTTTTTATTGCTGGAGTTATCAGCTTGAATGGCGGATATTCTCTTTCCCATAATTGACTTATAAGTATTCGTGGAACAGATTCGCTCCCCTGAAAAGCACAATTGTACCATATTTACACCATTGATGTGTACATCATCCTGTTACTGTTTCCAGGTACTTGATTAATCATAATATTAATATATTGGTGAGTTACATATTGGAAATAGAAATTCACTAATCCGAAATGATTGAATTGAAAGAATCAACAATGAAAACAAGTGTGTTGCTTCATGAACTTGCTTAATAATGAATGTGAACCCCAAATGATACGTGTTACGCAAATGTTACGGACCCAAAATCCTTCTACAATCTGTAATGGAACAACAATGACATAAAGTGAAATTTGTTTTTGAACGAACGAACCAACATATTTCTCTTCGAATTAACGTTGGATTCGATTGATCTGATACATCAATAACTGTTCTAGATAACAAGGTTTGACTGTGTGACTTATATACTTTGTAAATGTCTATGTATATAGATGCTATCAAAATTACATACATATTCCGGCTTTATACACGAGAGGTGTCTTGTATGCACCAGAGAGTTAAAAGTATCAGTTAATGTACTCTCTATTCTTCTTTGTGTCAGTTTGTGGGTCCCAATATTTTGTTATTTTTGTTTCATTTAAAGTTTTATCTGGTATAACATTTCCCCCTCTAATTAATATTTTAATTTTATGTCATTAAATTAAGATTAAAGAAGTAAATGTAAGTCTGCTTACTGTATATCTTATCATCTTCTAAAGTATTAAATATAGCATCTTAATTCAAAAACATTCAATATATTAAAGCTTCTACGACTCAATTAGATATATTTATTGATCAATGTCGTTCACATCATACTCTAAGTCTTGTTATTGAGGAAACTAATGTCGTAGAAGACAGATAGACGTTAATAGAACAAAAACAGACAAGGTTAGGGTGTTTACCTATCCTAATTTATATTTGTTGATCCCTCAACAGGTGTTTGAATTAATATTTAATATTAAAATGCTCTCTTTGTACATATAGGTAATGACTTGCACTATATAATAGACGTTAATAAAGCAAAAACACAGAGTTTTATGGTTTTGACCTATCCTAATATATACATGTAGATCACTCCAGAGGTGTTTAAATTATTATTTCATATTAAAAAGTTGTCTTTGTACATAACAGTAATGCTTTGATTTACACTATATGATATCACTAAGTATAGGAGTGCCACTATTGCAGAAATACTTCCCGTAGGACGAGAGACGTAAAATAAAAGTAAAAGGCAGTGCGTTAAGTAGGAATTTTATCAATCTAAATTTTCCTATGTATATCCCTCGATATTTCTTGTTCGTATTTTCTTGTGCATGCTTGGAATGTGCTTCTGTTCAATACAGAAATATTACTTTTCATTTGCAATTTCTAAAATATTGAGTTTCTGATTCTGAAAGACATTTTCGTGATGTTGCCAATTAGAATCCACAATATCTCCGTATTCATTGTTAAATATAAAGAATTTACTGAACAAACTGACTCGCTAAATAGAATAATGCCATCGTTACTCCATTGCTGTGTATATGAACGTGTTGCTGTATATAAATACTTAATTATTTCTGCGTATGGATTTGATACTGTTGTAACCATCTAGAACTGCGGAAATATCTGGTTTGCACTTTGTTTCAAATTTGGTTACTAAAATATATCAATGTATAGTTCATGGCTACGTGTTACTGTTGTGGAAACATAATGCATAGGAACAAAGTAAACATTACTAAAAAGGGAAAAAACGGTGTGTTAGTTAATACTTTTAACCATTCAAACAACTATATTTTTATAGATTCATCAACTTGTATCGTTCTTGTATATATTCGGGATATGCAGCCGTTCAATACCTAAATATTTCATTGATAGGTTGCGGCTACTAGCAATCGTCATACTCCAAGTGTTACTATTATCTCTGTTTTGTTTTAAGCTTAATCTGTCTGGTGTCACATGTCACTCTCTGACTAATATTTTATATTTGTGCCATTAAATTCAAATGGAAGATGTAAATTTCAATCTACTTACCCAGACCCCATGTTCGTGCTGAAATGGTAAAGAAAAAATCTTAGTATTAAAACATTAAGTATTACATCTTTCGCGACTAAATATATCAATTTATAGCTAGTTTTCATATATTATTGAACATGTTCTCGTCCTGAATATAGCTTATATACTGCTCGCTGGACGTTAAGCAACACTCTATCTATCAAACAATCCACTAATAGGTTACGGTTATTGGCGTCCGTCATACTCTAATTGTTACTATTGCGGTTTCTTAGCGTTGAAGCCATATCAACGTTAATAGATAACCAGACAATGTGTTTGGTAAGGAACCTATTTTAATAAGATACACACACTTTTCTTGTTCTTGTGTATATTAGGCATGTATATTTGTTCAATTTTTAAATGTTGCATTTGATCAAATAACGAAGTCACACGTATCACAAAAAAATGATCATCGACTTTTTTGTATTGCTGGAGTTATCAGCTTGAATGGCGGATATTCCCTTTCCCATAATTGACTTATAAGTATTCGTGGAACAGATTCGCTCCCCTGAAAAGACCAATTGTACCATATTTACACCATTGATGTGTACATCATCGTGTTACTGTTTCCAGGTACTTGATTAATCATAATATTAATATATTGGTGAGTTACATAGTGGAAATAGAAATTCACTAATCCGAAATGCTTGAATTGAAAGAATCAACAATGAAAACAAGTGTGTTGCTTCATGAACTTGCTTAATGATGAATGTGAACCCCAAATGATACGTGTTATGCAATTGTTACGGACCCAAAATCCTTCTACAATCTGTAATGAAACAACAATGACATAAAGTGAAATTTTGTTATGAACGAACGAACCAACATATTTCTCTTCGAATTAACTTTGGATTCGATTGATCTGATACATCAATAACTGTTCTAGATAACAAGGTTTTACTGTGTGATTTATATACTTTGTAAATGTATATGTATATAGATGTTATCAAAGTTACATACATATTCCGGCTTTATACACGAGAGGTGTCTTGTATGCACCAGAGAGTTAAAAGTATCAGTTAATGTACTCTCTATTCTTCTTTGTGGGTCCCAATATTTTGTTATTTTTGTTTCATTTAAAGTTTTATGTGGCATAACATTTCCCCCTCTAATTAATATTTTAATTTTATGTCATTAAATTAAGATTAAAGAAGTAAATGTAAGTCTGCTTACTGTAAGTCTTATCATCTTCTAAAGTATTAAATATAGCATCTCATTTCAAAAACATCCAATATATTAAATCTTCTACGACTCAATTATATCAATTTATTGGTCAATGTCGTTCACGTCATACTCTAAGTCTTATTATTGAGGAAACTAATATCGTAGAAGACATATAGACGTTAATAGAACAAAAATAGACAAGGTTAGTGGTTTTACCTATCCTATTTCATACCTGTAGATCCCTCAACAGGTGCTTGAATTAATATTTCATATTAAAAAGTTGTCTTTACACATAACAGTAATGCTATGATTTGCACTATATGATTTTCACTAAGTAGTGGAGTGCCACTATTGCAGAAATACTTCCCGTAGGACGAGAGACGTAAAATAAAAATAAAAGGCACAGCGTTAGGTAGGAATTTTATCAGTCTAAATTTTCCTATGTATATCCCTAGATATTTATTGTTCGTATTTTCTTGTGCATGCTTGGGGTGTGCTTCTGTTCAATACAGAAATATTACTTTTTCATTTGCAATTTCTAAAATATTGAGTTTCTGATTCTGAAAGACATTTTCCTGGTGTTGCCAATTAGATTCCACAATATATCCGTGTCCATTGTTAAATATAAAGAATTTTCAGAACAAACTGACTCCCTAAATAGAATAATGCCTTATCGTTACTCTATTGATGTGTATTTAAACGTGTTACTGTCTATAAATACTTAATTATGCCTGTATATGGATTTAATACTGTTGTAACCATCTAGAACTGCGGAAATATCTGGTTTGCACTTTGTTTCAAATTTGGTTACTAAAATATATCAATTTATAGTTCATGGTTACGTGTTACTGTTGTGGAAACACAATGCATAGAAGCAAAGTAAACATCACTAAAAAGGGGGAAAATGGTGTATTAGTTAATACTTTTAATCATTCAAACAACTATATATATATATATATATATATTCATCAACTTATATCGTTCTTGTATATATTTGGGATGTGTAGCCGTTGAATACCTACATATTACATTGATACGGGACGGCTACTAGCAATCGTCATACTCCAAGTGTTACTATTATCTCTGTTCTGTTTTAAGCTTAATCTCTCTAGTGTCACATGCCACTCTCTAACTAATATTTTGTATTTGTGACATTAACTTCAAATAGAAGATGTAAATTTAAATCTACTTACTCTTACACGGTATTTCTTCTGAAATGGTAAATATAAAATCTTAGTATTAAAACATTCAGTATTACATCTTTCTCGACTAAATATATCAATGTTTAGCTAGTTTTTATATATTATTGAATATGTTCTCGTCCCGAATATAGCTTATAGAACGTGTTACTGTTTATTGATACTTAATAATATTTGTGTATGGATCTGAAACTGTTGTAACCATCTAGAACTGCGGAAATACCTGGTTTGCACTTTGTTTCAAATTTGGTTACTAAAATATAGCAATGTATTGTTCATGGATACGTGTTACTGTTGTGGAAATACAATGCATAGGAGCAAAGTAAACATCATTAAATAGGGGGAAAATGGTTTATTAGTTAACACTTTTATCCTTTCAAACAACTATATATATGTAAGACTCAGATCCGTGTACGGCCTCAGATCCGTGTCCTTCCCTCAAATACGTGTCCAATCATTACGTCATACTCAGATCTGTGTCCTCCCAAATCGATTTCCCCTCAGATCTGTGTTCTTCACTTTGACAGAAAAATTACGTCATAATAATTGACAGTTGATAACGTCATTTGAGGTTGGCATTTGGAAAGATGGCGGAACCGGACAGTATACCTGATGACGCTATGTTTTTGCAGCAAAAAGAAGAAAAGGGATTAGTAAAGATCCTAACCCTGATTCATTTTGGATCGATATGCCTTTCCTTATACAAATTGCTAAAGCAAAAGAAGAAAATCCAAACTGGGGCGCCAAGACAATTTTGGATGAGCTGCATGTCGCATACAGTGAGAGGTCTGTTAAAAAATTTCTCAGTTTGTACTTTTACGATGTTGAATCCAAATGTTTGCACAGAAAGTCGCAGGATCTAAATGTTAATCATAGAACATGCTTGAGCAAAGAAAGTTTGATTGAATGTATTAAAGAAAATCACAAGAAAGACTATCGTAAATCGGAGGCCATTTATGACAGTCTGGGGACCTCCGTCTTCCCAGTAGTTCGGGAGAACAAAAAGATTCTATTCAAGTTGCACGTAAGATGTGAAAACTGTAATAATGCCGTGGAAATTCCAAAGACCACTGTCCAACGTCGCCCAATACCTGCTACATACCCAAATAGCCGCTGGCAAATATATCTTAAGAAAATGCCACCGGTTAGAGGCTTTGGTTACATCTGTAACATCGGAGATTGCTACTCACGGTTTACTTTTGGTGGACCACTGAAGGGCAAACACGCAAAGGATGTCGCTGATATATTGCTTAAGTTCATTTATTTGTTTGGTTCACCGCGCATACTGCAGAGTGACAATGGTAAAGAGTTTACTAACTCTGATCTTTCGCAAGTAGTTGAAGATTTTAAAACCAAGCAAATCCATGGAAGACCCTATCATCCTCGGAGTCAAGGCCGCGTTGAAAGATTCAATAGAACTTTGACAGAGTATTTCAGGAGAGAAATGTCGCTTGAAAAGGAATGGCCCTCAAAACTGCAAGAATTCTACTACAATTATAACAACAGGGTTCATAAAAGTACAAGACCATCAACACCTTACCAACTGTTCTTTAAAAGACCTAATTTTGCTCCGCCGACCGAAACTTTGTTTTCGTTATTCACTAGTTTATTTTCTAAACAAAAGGCAATACAAATTTGATTTGAAGAAAATAAAAATCAACAAGATATTCCGCGATCCTTACAACTATTGTTGCTCAAGTTGCAACAAATCCTACCTAAAGAACTGGGCCCCCTGAAGTAACAGAATGTAGGATATTACGTTTTCGATCCACCGACCGAAAATCAGTTCAATAAGTCTTCTACTTCATTATAAAATTTAACTGTTACATTTAAATTTAGATTCCTTTTCGATTAGGTTTTATGTATTCAATTTGGAAAAAAATGCAAAAGAAATTCGAAAAAAACATAATGAACTGATCATCTATTCTTTAAAAATGCGCAAAAATATCGCTCATTAATTATTTATTTGTCTGTCAGGGGTCCTCTACAACTTTCAGTTAAAAAATGATTTGTTTGCACACTCACTAAACAAACTTGTGTGTGCTCTTTAAAAAGAAATGTTTATGGTATAGCTGTTAATTACGAAGACTCGATCAATTAGTTAAACCGATTATAATTTAATTTGATTTGAATATTTCAATCTGATTGGCTAATCCGCGTGGAGAAAATTTTGTCTATACTAGATAACCTGGGTAGGTATTGTGACGTCACCAACGTGTTCATCCGCCAACGACAATTTCAAATAGTCACATGAAATAATCGTAATTAAAATCGAGGAATCATTAAGTTTTGTTGTAAAAATTAAATTATAAGGAATATTTGAAATTGTTGAACAGGTTATACTTGCATAATCTGCCCTGGTTTGGGTCAGTTTACCCTTTTCATAAATCGCTTCGCGGTTTATTAAGCGTAAACTGACCCAAACCAGGTTATATCGTATAACCTGTTCAACAATTTCAAATATTCCTTAAAGAGTAAATTCATTTTTATTTCTTTAAACAATTATCAGCTGCCACTTGTGATGTTAACCGAAGAAGACAGGAAATGTCTGTCCCAAGTGCATTTGGATGTAGAAATTGACGAAGATGATGAAATTAGAGCAGACAGTAGAAACCAGCAAAATGAAGGAACGAAGAGTGAAGATCGTATTGACGGATTACACGATGTAACTTTTGAAGGCAAAGTTTATTTTTGTTAACGAACTCATGAGTTGAAACTATTCAGGAAATGTAAAACAATAAATAAAAGATAGCAAACGTAATCTTATTCAAAACCTTGGATTGTTGTCTAAGGGACATTTATTCCACATAACTTGCATTCACTAATTACGGCTGTTGACAGCACACAATGAATACATCTCCCTTTGAAGTCATAACTAAAACGATGGAAAGAAAGACACAGTATAGTTCTCTGGGTTTTATTTAAAAAAAAATATATACCCGTTAGTATATTTTTGGAGTACTTCTACTTTAGCGGACCCTAACCCTAACCCTAACCCTAACCTTAACCTTAACCCTAACATTAAGGCTTAATCCTAACCCTAACGCTAACCTTAATACTAACCATAACCTTAACCATAACCTTAACCCTAGCCATAACATTAACCCTAAACTTAACCTTAACCTTAACCCTTACCCTAACCTAACCCTAACACGAACCTTAACCCTTACCCTAACCTTAACCACAACCCTAACCCTAAACCTTACCCTTTTTTTGGTAACAAAATGAAAGGTTATGGGTCATGCGCTTTGTTTATTACACTATCTGACTTCCGTGGTCCGCCAAAATAGATTCTACCCATATTTTTAAGCTATAGGATTATGCAATATTTGTAAAATATAAAGAAATTAAGATATTTTCGTTCGTTACAGAA
Organism: Gigantidas platifrons; assembly: GCA_002080005.1. Classification (NCBI taxonomy): domain Eukaryota; kingdom Metazoa; phylum Mollusca; class Bivalvia; order Mytilida; family Modiolidae; genus Gigantidas; species Gigantidas platifrons. Next base: position 221,408 of record MJUT01062952.1, read on the forward strand.
GCCATGGATATTCTGGACAATGAGCAAGAAATAGCAGGAAGTAATAATTCGTCTCCAAGCACATGTGTACCACCTGAAAGGGACACAGACAGTAGGACTTCACAGACTGCAAACAACTTTGAATTTGGTTCTTCCTAAACTGTACCAGATCGAGTGCTTTCAGCCAAGGTTATTATTTTCCGATAGCTAAATTAAAGAAAACTTTACATAGGTAGGAAAAAACCTAAGTACATGTAAGCGTATTATTCAGGAAATTTGTATTATGAGATATTTTTTGATAACTTTTGAAATATTTGGTTTCAGAGAGAAACACTGTATTTTGCAAGAAAACATGACTTTTGTCAAAGTACGAGACAAGCAAATTAGGATTAAGAAAAAGCACAAATCAAAACTAACTCTGCATTATAATCACATAATATAACTAATATGTATTTTGAATTCACCTGATATGGATTATTTTTTTTCTTACAGGAAATTGTAGGCGATAATGATAAGTTATCCATAGATCCGATGGCAGGAGCTAGCAGTTACTACAAGCGTCTGTATAAAAGGCGTTTCTCTGATCCAATTGAAGACAAAGAAAACCGCCATGCAGTAAGTGTGTCTGCTTGTAATGTAATAAAACATGTGCACCATTTCAATAAAAATTTGCAATACGGGGCTATTAAGGCATCTATTACTCACCCTTTGATGTTCAACTCACTTCTCTTTTTTATTGGGGTCTTAGAGTGAAATTTGTCTTTCCGTCAAAATACAATATATGTTAATAACTACAAAAACGATCTCTTCGTCATGACAATGTTTTCAGTCTTTTTGTAGATTGTTGATTCGTTGACATATTGTTTCCATTTTGTTTTGAAATAAAAGTAACTATCAGTAATTGATTATAACAGGTTGCTTGATAATTTCATTTTATCATTTCAAGCACAATTGTGGATCATCTTTTAATGACGGATTACAACAATACTTTCAACAGCGCCAGTTGGAATTGTATTCGTTGGAGATATGTTCCAAGACTAAGGAAACGTTGTATACCCCTGCTATTGGAGAGAAGTTGAAATTTAGATCAAATCCAGCAATGAACAAGGGAACGGCCGTTTTCAGTTCTGGATTCTGGAGAAACGGCATCTGTGATAATGTAAAGACAGATTTATCCCGCGGAAAGATTTTTGTAATCAAGGATATCAATTCTTATTTTACTTTCGAACTAAATAGATATCAATTAAGGCCATGTCAATAAATTATCTACTCTGTATGTGCCTGTGATAATTCTTCTTTTACATTGCCAGATAGAAAACAAATAATGGTATGTTCATGGTATGTACTTGATCTTTTTTAAAATGGTGTCATGCTGGTATCAGCAAAATTACCGATCACATAACTAGATTTTATTTGATTTTCATTTCTGGTGTTTTAACGCCACTTTGAACAATATTTCAGCTATTTTATGGCGACCAGTTTTAGTGGTGGAGGAAGCCGGAGTACCCAGAGAGAACAACCGACCATGGGCAAGCAACTGGTAAACTTTATCACTGTGAGTCGAGTGCACCTTTTTTGTAATTTACAAGATGTGGTATAAATGTCCATGAGACAACAGTCCGTTAAAAAGGGAAAATACAAAAATATCATATAGAGAAGGTCTAATAGTTACAGAATTAGGATTAGAGGAGACAGATCTGAGGAGATATGTTTTTAAAGGACATAGATCTGAGTATGACGTCAGAGGACACATATCTGAGGAGATGTGTTTTTGAAAGAACATAGATCTGAGTATGACGTCAGAGGACACAGATTTGAGGGGACAATACTTATGACGTAATGATTTGACACGGATTGGAGGGAAGGACACGGATCTGAGGCCGTACACGAATCTGAGTCTTACATATATATAGATTCATCAACTTGTATCTTTCTTGTATATATTTGGGATGTGTAGCCGTTCAATACCTATATATTTCATTGATAGGTTGCTGCTACTAGCAATCGTCATACTCCAAGTGTTACTATTATCTCTGTTTTGTTTTAAGCTTAATCTGTCTGGTCTCACATGTCACTCTCTAACTAATATTTTATATTTGTGCCATTAAATTCAAATAGAAAATGTAAATTTAAATCTACTTACTCTTACTCGGTACTGGTTCTGAAATGGTAAATATAAAATTTTAGTATTAAAACATTCAGTTTTATATCTTTCATGACTCAATATATCAATTTATAGCCAGTTTTTATATATTATTGAACATGTTCTCGTCCTGAATATAACTAATAAAGCGCTCGCTGGACGTTAAACAACAATCTATCTATCAAACAATCCATTAATAGGTTACGGTTATTGGCGTCGGTCATAATATAATTGTTACTATTGCGGTTTCTTAGCGTTGAAGCATTAGCAACGTTAATAAATAACCAGACAGTGTGTTAGTTAAGGAACATTTTTTGATAAGATACATACACTTTTCTTGTTCTTGTGTATATTTGGCATGTATATTTGTTCAATTCTTAAATGTTGCATTTGATCAAATAACGAAGTCACACGTATCACAAAAAAATGATCGTCGACTTTTGCTTTATTGCTGGAGTTATCAGCTTGAATGGCGGATATTCCCTTTCCTATTATTGACCTATACAGTATTCGTGGAACATATTCGCCCCCACCCTGAAAAGCACAATTGTACCATATTTACACCATTGATGTGTACATCATCGTGTTACTGTTTCCAGGTACTTGATTAATCATAATATTAATATATTGGTGAGTTACATAGTGGAAATAGAAATTCACTAATCCGAAATGCTTGAATTGAAAGAATCAACAATGAAAACAAGTGTGTTGCTTCATGAACTTGTTTAATCATGACTGTAATCCCCAAATGATACGTGTAACGCAATTGCTACGGACTCAAAATCCTTCTACAATCTGTAATGAAACACTAATGACATAAAGTAAAATTTTGTTATGTCGGACTTGAACGAACCAAAATATTTATATTCGAATTAACTTTGGATTCGATTGATCTGATACATCAATAACTGTTCTAGATAACAAGGTCTTACTGTGTGATTTATATACTTTGTAAATGTCTATGTATATAGATGTTATCAAAGTTACATACATATTCCAGCTTTATACACGAGAGGTGTCTTGTATGCACCAGAGAGTTAAACGTATCAGTTAATGTACTCTCTATTCTTCTTTGTGGGTCCCAATATTTTGTTATTTTTGTTAAATATTAAATATAGCATCTCAATTCAAAAACATGCAATATATTAAAGCTTCTACGACTCAATTAGATACATTTATTGATCAATGTCTTTCACGTCATACTCTAAGTCTTATTATTGAGGAACCTGATGTCGTAGAAGACAGATAGACGTTAATAGAACAAAAACAGACAAGGTTAGGGTTTTTTACCTATCCTAATTTATATCTGTAGATCCCTCAACAGGTGTTTGAATTAATATTTAATATTAAAATGCTGTCTTTGTACATATAGGTAATGACTTGCACTATATAATATACGTTAATAAAGCAGAAACACAGAGTTTTATGGTTTTGACCAATTCTAATATATACATGTAGATCACTCCAGAGGTGTTTAAATTATTATTTCCTATTAAAAAGTTGTCTTTGTACATAACAGTAATGCTATGATTTACACTATATGATTATAACTAAGTATTGGAGTGCCACTATTGCAGAAATACTTCCCGTAGGACGAGAGACGTAAAATAAAAGTAAAACGCAGAGCGTTAGGTAGGAATTTTATCAATCTAAATTTTCCTATGTATATCCCTCGATATTTATTGTTCGTATGTTCTTGTGCATGCTTGGGATGTGCTTCTGTTCAATACAGAAATATTATTTTTTTTCATTTGCAATTTCTAAAATATTGAGTTTCTGATTCTGAAAGACATTCCTGATGTTGCCAATGAGATTCCACAATATTTCCGTGCCCATTGTTAAATATAAAGAATTTAGTGAACAAACTGACTCCCTAAATAGAATAATGCCATCGTTACTCCATTGCTGTGTATATGAACGTGTTACTGTTTATAAATACTTAATTATTTCTGTGCATGGATTTGATACTGTTGTAACAATCTAGAACTGTGGAAATATCTGGTTTGCACTTTGTTTCAAATTTGGTTACTACAATATATCAATGTATGGTTCGTGGCTACGTGTTACTGATGTAGAAACACAATGCATAGGAGCCAAGTAAACATTACTAAAAAGGGAAAAAATGGTGTGTTAGTTAATACTTTTAACCATTCAAACAACTATATATATATATATAGATTCATCAACTTGTATCGTTCTTGTATATATTTGGGATGTGTAGCCGTTCAATACCTATATATTTCATTGATAGGTTGCGGCTACTAGCAATCGTCATACTCCAAGTGTTACTATTATCTCTGTTTTGTTTTAAGCTTAATCTGTCTGGTATCACATGTCACTCTCTAACTAATATTTTATATTTGTGCCATTAAATTCAAATGGTAGATGTAAATTTAAATCTACTTACCCAGACCCCATGTTCGTCCTGAAATGGTAAAGATAAAATCTTAGTATTAAAACATTCAGTATTACATCTTCGCGATTAAATATATCAATTGATAGCTAGTTTTCATATATTATTAAACATGTTAATTAATTTTGGATTCGATTGATCTGATATATCAATGACTGTTCTCGATAACAAGGATTTACTGTATGATTTATATACTTTGTAAATGTCTATGTATATAGCGAGATGTGACTCTCTGACTTACGCCATTTGTAAAAGTCTATGTACAGTAATGATCATGAGTAGCTATATCATGGACAGAGGAGGCTAATTTTCTATGAGATGATGATGAGGTCCGCTTTGTACTATACCAAACGCTGAGTTGGATTTTCATTAAGCTAGCTCACTGAAACAACAGTCCGAGGGTAGATATATCGAACGCTCGATCTAAGGCACTGGAGGCGAGCACGCTAACCATTACGCCACCGATGCGGTATATCATTGCTATTATGGCTACATGCAGATTCCAGCCTAATACATGACGCTTGTCATATATGAAGTAGAGGGTAATGAATGACTCGATTGAATTATCAATGTACATATTTTGTATTCTACTTGTCTGAGTTTGTGGGGCCCACTATTTTGTTATCTTTGTTTGATTTTAAGTTACAACTGGTGTTCTTTTATCCTTCTGCATTTCACCATTTAATGAATGTCTTGACCTTACGTCATTACCGTCAGATTGAACAAAGATATGTAGGTCTACTTACCGAGATCAACCTCTAATGAGTTATTTCATGAGTGTTTCTAAGTTTAGGCTTGTTTGTTTACTTCCTATATACTTTCGTTTTTGACCCACGTGTTGGGAGGTATGAAAAATCTAAAATGTTGGCTTTTTTTTTATCAATATTATATATGGAATTATATTATTGTTTCCAGGTACTTGATTAAGCATAATATTTATATATTGGTGAGTGATATATAGTGGGAATAGAAATTTACTAATATGAGTTGCTTGAATTGAAAGAATCATCAGTGAAAACAAGTGTGTTGCTTCATGAACTTGCTTAATCATGACTGTGAACATGATACTTGTTACGTAATTATTACGGACTAAAAATCCTTCTACAATTCGTAAGGAAATATCGATAACATAAAGTGAAATTTTGTCATTTCGGACTCAAACGGACCTCAATTTTCTCTTCGAATTAATTTTAGATTCGATTGATCTGATATATCAATGACTGTTCTAGATAGCAAGGATTTACTGTATGATTTATATACTTTGTAAATGTCTATGTATATAGCGAGATGTGACTCTCTGACTTACGCCATTTGTAAAAGTCTATGTACAGTAATGAGTAGCTATATCATGGCCAGAGGAAGTTAATTTTCAATGAGGTGATGATGAGGTCAGCTTTGTACTGTACCAAAACACTGAGTTGGATTGTCATAGTGATAGCTCACTGAAACAACAGTCCGAGGGTAGGTATATCAAACCCACGATCTACCGCACTGGAGGCGAGCACGCTAACCATTACGCCACCGATGCGGTTTATGATTGCTATTATGGCTACATGCAGATTCCAGCCTAATACATGACGCTTGTCATATATGAAGTAGAGGGTAATGAATGACTCGTTTGAATTATCAATGTACGTATTATGTATTCTACTTGTCTAAATTTGTGGGGCCCACTATTTTGTTATCTTTGTTTGATTTTAATCTACAACTGGTGTTCTTTTATTTTTTTGCATTTCGCCATTTAATGAATATCTTGACCTTATGTTATTACCGTCAGATTGAACAAAGATATGTAGGTCTACTTACCGCGATCAACTTTTAATGGCTCTGAAATATTAAATATCAAATTTTAGTGCAAGAACATTGAAAGTATTACAGCTTTCGCTACTCAAACATATCAAATCATAGTTCATGGCCATGCGCTTTATAAGCTACGTGTCACTTTTTTGGTACACAAGGCATAGAAGTAAAAGAAATAAAAGACACATAGGGTATTATTTAAGGAATTTAACTATACAAACTATACAAACGACTATATAACTACAGACAAAGCTGTCATCTGCTTTGATGTTTGTATATATATATATATATGATAAAGTCCCTCGGTGGGACGAAAATTTTGTCATTCAACGAAGTGTTTAATTCTTTATCACTTTGTTTTGTGTACTTGGTGTTGTTTTACAAACCATTTTAGACGTTTATAAATTTTATTTTAGTTGCATAGTATCGTTATACCGTAACGATCCAACACCCCATAAGATTGATCGTTGACTGGTTTTTCAGACGTTATATATATATATATATATATATGGATGCGTCAACTATTATTGTTCTCGTTTCCTTGTATTATTGGGATGTATGGATGTTCAATTCTTAAATATTGCATTAATCCTAAATAGCTAAGCCACACTGAATCAAAATTTCATCATCTTCATTTTGTGCCTTGACCTTTTAAAGACATATTGCTATTTAGATTTGTTAATATTACCGATCTCACAAGTATACAGTAGTTTCACCATTACTGTGTACATGTGTGATTTTACCCTCTTTTCTTTTTAATTGTTATTTTTACCTTTGCGCCATTAAATACAGATTTTAGAGTTAAATTCGGGGCTTGATGGCGCTTCTAAAATTTTAAATAAAAAAGCTTAACATTATAACATTTAGTATATTACATCTTTCACGACATCAATATATCAATTTATAGTGTTTTTTTTTATTATTGAACATGTTCACGTCCTGAATATTTCTGAAACATTGCCCGATGGACGTTAAGCAACAATGTATCAATGAATCAATCTATTGATAGGTTCCAGTTATTGATGTTCTTCATACTCTAATTGTTACTATTCAGGAAACAAGTGACTTGAAGCAATATCAACGTTAATAAATAACCAGACAGAGTGTTAGCAAGGGAATTGAACTATCAAAACTTTTTTTTTATATAGTCCAATCAAACTTTATTGTTCTAGTGTATATTTGAGATGTATATCTGTTCAATACTTCAATGTTGCATTTTATCAAACAAAGAAGTCACACATCACATAAAAACAAATCATCATCAATTTTTGAAAGACATATTGTTGGAGTTGTCAATTTGATTGCCAGATGTTCTCTTTCCCCTAATTGATGTATAAAGTCTTCGTAGAACAAATTCTCTCCCATGAAAAGCAAAATTGTACCATATTTACACCATTGATGTGTATATCATCGTCTTACTGTTTTCTTGTACTTAATTATTCATATAAATCCACCTTATATGTATGAATGCTGTGTTCTGATTTGTTGATAAAAGGGGTACTGTTTTACCACTTCTTAATTTTTTCCCTCTAACACCCCATCACAGGGTTATTTGTCCTTTGGAGTATTTACAGCTCAATTATATCAATTTATTGGTCAATGTCGTTCACGTCATATTCTAGGTTTTAGTATTGAGGAAATGCATGTCGTAGGAACAAGATAGACGTTAATAAAGCAACAACACCGAGTGTTAGGGATTTTACCTATCCTAATTCCTACATGTAGATCCCTCCACAGGTGTTTGAAATAATATTTCTTACTAAAATGCTGTCTTTTTACATACCGGTAATGATTTTCGCAAAGTTGTGGAATGTTACTATTGTGGACATACTTTCCCGTAGGAGGAGAAACGTAAAATAAAAAAAGAAACACAGAGCGATAGATAGGAATATAGTCATTCTGAAATTTTCTGTTTATTCCTCTATATTTATTGTTCGTGTTCTGTTGTGCATTTTTGGGATGTGCTTGTGCTCAATATATGAATTAGTAGAAAAAAGTAGGTAATATATGTTACATGCATATACGACGGATATCATGTAAGGGGCAGAAGGTACTGATCCTTTAAAGGCACCTGATCATCCCCTTTATTATTCTTTAACACAGTTTGTGAGTTCCCATGTTTTGTAATTTTTGCTTCATGTTAAGAATTTTCTGGTGTTTTAATTCCTCCTCTAATAGACTTGCTATCTCTGTGTCATTGTATTCAGATTGAAGAAGTAAATTTAAGTATACCTACTGCGATACTCAATCGTATCTTGAATATGACCAGCTGAATGATCTTCTGTAATGTTAAATATAAAATATTAGTGCAACAAGATTCAGTATATAACATCTTTCATGATTCTACTGTAACAATTTATACGACGATGGTTGACGTCATACTCTAGATGTTACGTGACATAGACCCAACATAAACATTAATGAAATTAATAAACTTTAATATACAAAAAAATGATCCCTTATCCCTCTCAAATCATAGACCAATTACACTTTTAAATACTGACACAAAATTAATTGCTTATGCCTTAGCTCAAAGATTCAAGAAAGTTTTACCATTAATTATTTCAAATGATAAAAATGGTTACATAAAGAACACTTTTCATGAACAGTATGACCATATTTGGTTACGATGTGATCTCCCATTTCTTTACTTGCTTTATTCATCCCAATGCTCCCTTTTTATGTTAATTGAGCTATCTTGCTTCCATCACTGGTTTTTGTTTTGCATATTATGCAAACGTTTATCTGGGGGTAATATGTGTACACAAACTCATGACTGCTCGTTTTCACGCCTTGGTACAACTGCACGGTGGGTGTTTCCAGTCACTAAATTAATCAAATAAGGGTAATAACAAAATTACCGAGCAATCTTCCAAAGGGAAAGGCGAAACTCATAAATCAACAAACAAAATCAGTCAACAACCGGAAAACTGGGAAAATCACAATGACCCTGAATTTGTACAGGAATTTCCAAAGAAATGGTGGCGTGAATCATATTTTACGGCGCCAAACATCCCGCTTCCATTATGGATAAAAGGTTCCGGTTGTCACTATAACAGCATTTTTTACAATACTGGGACAAAGTAGGTATAATAGTAGTCAACGCAGTACTTTATGAAAATACAACGTTTATTATCGTCTCTGCAGAACGTTTTAGCTAAACGGTCATCTTCTTACACAATTTGATTTCAAATGAGATGTTGAATGACGTCATGTCTAAACCACGATTACTTAATCCTGAATTTATAAATTAAACTCCACAATATCCCCGTGTCCATTGTTGAACATAAAGAACTTACGGAACAAACTGACTCCCATCAAATAGAATTAAGCAATCCTTACACCAATACTGTGTACATAATATTTTTACTATTTATAGATAATTTATTATTCATAATCTGTATATGGATTTTATACTGTTGTCACCATGTAGAACTGGTGAAATATCTGATTTGAGACTATATGCACTTCTGTTGAAATTGTGTAACTTAAATTTTCAAAGTTAAATATTGAAGCTATAAATTTATTAATCGGAGTTGTATAAGTTGGACAATGAACTAAACTGTTGGTTGATGAACCTGTTTAAATTTTGTAATCATGTTTGTGAAACCACAAAGAAACATGTTTAGTGATTGTAGCGGACACAAACTCCATCTACACCATTTGTAAATGTATACGTATATAAGTGTTGTCATGGTTGCATACATGTTCTAGCCTTATACACGATGGGTATCTTGTGTGAAGCAGGGCTACTAACTCGTTGGAATCATTTGGTCACTCATGATGTTAATTCTGCTTTGTCTGAGTTTGCAAGACCCACTATTTAAAAAAAAATGGTTTCATTTCAATTTACAGCTGGTGTTCTTTTATCTGTCCACATTTCACCATGTAATGAATATTTTAGCCTTTGTGTCATTACCATCAGATTGAATAAATACATGTATGTCTACTTACCGAACTCATCCTCTGAAACGTTAAAAATCTAATTTTACTGCAAGAACATTTAATACATTACATCTTTCGCAAATCAAATGTATCACTATACACTAAGTAGTGGAGTGGTTCTATTGTGGAAATACTTCTCGTGCACGAGATACATTAGATAGACAAGAAGCTCAGAGCCGTAGGTAGGAATTTTATCAGTCTAAATTTTTCCTTGATATTTATTGTTCGTGTTTTCTTGTCAATTGTTGGGCTGTGTTTCTGTTCAATACTGCAATATTACTTTTTTCACTTGCAACTTCTATTATTTGTGTCTCGGTGTCTGATAGACATTTTTCTGATGTTATGAAATAATCTCCACAATATCCCCGTGTTTATTGTTGAATATAAAGAATTTACTCAACAAACTGACCCCTTAAAGTAGAATTATACCATCTTTACATCAATACTGTTAACATACACTTTTGACTATTTAGAGATAATTAATTATTCATAATTTGTGTATGGCTTTGATATTGTTGTTTCCATGTGGAACTGGTGAAATATCTTAGGTTTTGCAATAAGAACTTTTCTTTACATATGGTCACTTATATTCTCTAAGCTAAATATTAAAGCTATCAATTTACTAATCAGAGTTCTTGAATTGAACAATGAACTAAAATGTTGGATCGTGCACCTATTTAAATTTTGTAATCATAATTGTGAAACCACAAAGAAACATGTTTAGTGAGTGTAACGGACACAAACACCATCTATACTCTGTGAGAATAAATATTAATGACAACGTAAAACCTGGCTATATCGAACTCGAATGGACTCAAATTATTTCTTCGAGCTAACTTACGATTCCAGTAATCTGAAGTACCAACAGCTTATAATTATTACAATTCGACCATTACTGACCTGATAGGGGGTATCAATTCACGTATTCTCTATTCTTCTTTGTTTGAGTGTTTGGGGGCCAATATTTTGTGATCTTTGTTTCATTTTAGGTCTTCTCTCTCTCTCTAATTGATATTAGAGCTGTATGTCATTAAATTAAGATTAAAGAAGTAAAGTAGAAACCAGATATTCGTTAATAAAACAACAACAGACAGTATTATGGTTTTTACCTCTCCTAATTTATATATGTAGATCTCTTCACAGGTGTTTAAATTAATATTTGATATTACAATGCTCTCTTTGTACATACCGGTAATGATTTTCATCAAGTAGTGGATTGGTACTATTGCAAAAATTCTTCCCGTAGGATCAGAGACATTAAATACACATGAAACACAGATCATTAGGTAAGAATGTTGTCGCTCTAAGTTCTTGTGTACACTATGTTGCCAGTTTCTCTGAATTATCCATTTTTGATTGCCCCTTCGGTATTTGTATACCTGCTACATTTGGATCTGTATATTAAATAGATTCTGTGATTTAGATAACGAGGTTTTTCTGTACGATTTACACCATTTATTAATGTCTACGTCTATAATTGTTATCATGGTGACATACATATTCCATCTTTCTACACGATGGGTCTGTTTTGTTTTAAGCTTAATCTGTCTGGTGTCACATGTCACTCTCTAACTAATATTTCATATTTGTTCCATTAAATTGAAATGGAAGATGCAAATTTAAATCTACTTACTCTTAGGCGGTACTGGTTCTGAAATGGTAAATATAAAATCTTAGTATTAAAACATTCAGTATTACATCTTTCACGATTCAATATATCAATTTATCTGGTTTTTATATATTATTGAACATGTTCTCGTCCTGAATATACCTTATATAGTGCTCTCTGGACGTTAAGCAACAATCTATCTATCAAACAATCCATTAATAGGCTACGGTTATTGGCGTCCGTCATACTCTAATTGTTACTATTGTGGTGTCCTAACGTTGAAGCAATAGCAACGTTAATAAATAGCCAGACAGTGTGTTAGTTAAGGATTTAAACTAGCAACATTTTTTTAATAAGATGCATACACTTTTCTTGTTCTTGTATATATATGGCATGTATATTTGTTCAATTCTTAAATGTTGCATTTGATCAAATAACGAAGTCACACGTATCGTAAAAAATGATCATCGACTTTTTGCTTATTGCTGGAGTTATCAGTTTGATTGGCGGATATTCCCTTTCCAATAATTGACTTATAAATGTATTCGTGGAACAAATTCGCCCCATGAAAAGCACAATTGTACCATATTTACACCATTGATGTGTACATCATCCTGTTACTGTTTCCAGGTACTTGATTAATCATAATATTAATATATTGGTGAGTTATATATTGGAAATAGAAATTCATTAATACGAAATGCTTGAATTGAAAGAATCAACAATGAAAACAGGTGTATTGCTTCATGAACTTGTTTAATCATGACTGTAAACCCCAAATGATACGTGTTGCGCAATTGTTACGAACTCAAAATCCTTCTACAATCTGTAATGAAACAACAATGACATAAAGTGAAATTTTGCTATGTCGGACTCGAACGGACCAAAATATTTCTC
>MJUT01062952.1:236799-250038 GCA_002080005.1 Gigantidas platifrons
TATGCACTTTTGTTGAAATTGTGTAACTTAAATTGTCAAAGTTAAATATTGAAGCTATAAATTTACTAATCGGAGTTGCTTAAATTGAACAATGAACTAAACTGTTGGATGATGAACCTGTTTAAATTTTGCAATCATGATTGTGAAACCACAAAGAAACATGATTACTGATTGTAACGGACACAAATATCATCTACACCATTTGTAATGTATACGTATATAAGTGTTGTCATTGTTACATACATGTTCTAGCCTTATACACGATGTGTATCTTGTGTGAAGCAGGGCTACTAATGCGTTGGAATCATTTGGTCATTCATGATGTTAATTCTGCTTTGTCCGAGTTTGCAAGGCACAATATTTAAAAAAATGGTTTCATTTCAATTTACAGCTGGTGTGCTTTTATCTCTCCGCATTTCACCATGTAATGAATATTTTAGCCTTTGTGTCATTACCATCTGATTGAATAAATATATTTATGTCTACTTACCGAACTCATCCTCTGAAACGTTAAAAATAAAATTTTACTGCAAGAACATTTAATACATTACAGCATTCGCAAATCAAATGTATCACGCATACACTAAGTAGTGGAGTGGTTCTATTGTGGAAATACTTCTCGTGCACGAGATGCATTAGATAGGCAAGAAGCTCAGAGCCGTAGGTAGGAATTTTATCAGTCTAAATTTGTCCTTGATATTTATTGTTCGTGTTTTCTTGTCAATTGTTGGGCTGGGTTTCTGTTCAATACTGCAATATTCCTTTTCCATTGCAACTTCTATTATTTGTGTCTCGGTGTCTGATAGACATTTTGCAGATATTATGAATTAATCTCCACAATATCCCCGTGTTCATTGTTGAATAGACAGACTTTAAACAACAAACTGGCCCCTTAAAATAGAATTATATCATCTTTACACCAATACTGTGAACATACACATTTTACCATTAAGAGATAATTAGTTATTCATAATCTGTGTATGGCTTTGATATTGTTGTTTCCATGTAGAACTGGTGAGATATCTTAGGTTTTGCAATAAGAACTTTTCTTTAAATCTGGTAACTTATATTCTCTAAGCTAAATATTAAAGCTATCAATTTACTAATTAGAGTTTCTTGAATTGAACAATGAACTAAAATGTTGAATCGTGCACCTGTTTAAATTTTGCAATCATAATTGTGAAACCACAAAGAAACATGTTTAGTGAGTGTAACGGACACAAAGACCATCTATACTCTGTGAGAATAAATATTAATGACAAAGTAAAACCTGGCTATATCGAACTCGAATGGACTCAAATTATTTCTTCGAGCTAAATTACGATTCCAGTAATCTGTAGTACCAGCAACTTATAATTATTACAATTCGACCGTTACTGACCTGCTAGAGGATAACACTTCACGTATTCCCTATGCTTCTTTGTCTGAGTGTTTGGGGCCAATATTTTGTGATCTTTGTTTCAATTTAGGTTTTAAATGGTATCACGTTTCTCTCTCTAATTGATATTAGAACTTTATGTAGTTAAATTAAGATTAAAGAAGTAAAGTAGAAACCAGATAGTCGTTAATAAAACAACAACAGACAGTATTATGGTTTTTACCTCTCCTAATTTATATATGTAGATCTCTTCACAGGTGTTTAAATTAATATTCGATATTACAATGCTCTCTTTGTACATACCGGTAATGATTTTCACTAAGTAGTGGATTGGTACTATTGCAAAAATTCTTCCCGTAGGACCAGAGACATTAAATACACATGAAACACAGATCATTAGGTAGGAATTTTGTCGCTCTAAGTTCTTGTGTACACTATGTTGCCAGTTTCTCTGAATTATCCATTTTTGATTGCCCCTCCGGTATTTGTATACCTGCTACATTTGGATCTGTATATTAAATAGATTCTGTGATTTAGATAACGAGGTTTTTCTGTATGATTTATACCATTTATTAATGTCTACGTCTATAATTGTTATCATGGTGACATACATATTCCATCTTTCTACACGATGGGTCTGTTTTGTTTTAAGCTTAATATGTCTGGTGTCACATGTCACTCTATAACTAATATTTTATATTTGTTCCATTAAATTGAAATGGAAGATGCAAATTTAAATCTACTTACTCTTAGGCGGTCTTGGTTCTGAAATGGTAAATATAAAATCTTAGTATTAACACATTCAGTATCACATCTTTCACGACTCAATCTATCAATTTATAGCTAGTTTTCATATATTATTGAACATGTTCTCGTCCCGAATATAGCTTATATAGTGCTCGCTGGACGCTAAGCAACAATCTATCTATCAAACAATCCATTAATAGGCTACGGTTATTGGCGTCCGTCATACTCTAATTGTTACTATTGCGGTGTCCTAGCGTTGAAGCAATAGCAACGTTAATAAATAGCCAGACAGTGTGTTAGTTAACGAATTGAACTATCAACATTTTTAATAAGATGCATACACTTTTCTTGTTCTTGTATATATATGGCATGTATATTTGTTCAATTCTTAAATGTTGCATTTGATCAAATAACGAAGTCACACGTATCGTAAAAAAATGATCATCGACTTTTTGCTTATTGCTGGAGTTATCAGTTTGACTGGCGGATATTCCATTTCCGATAATTGACTTATAAAAGTATTCGTGGATCAAATTCGCCCCATGAAAAGCACAATTGTACCATATTTACACCATTGATGTGTACATCATCCTGTTACTGTTTCCAGGTACTTGATTAATCATAATATTAATATATTGGTGAGTTACATAGTGGAAATAGAAATTCATTAATCCGAAATGCTTGAATTGAAAGAATCAACAATGAAAACAGGTGTATTGCTTCATGAACTTGCTTAATCATGACTGTAAACCCCAAATGATATGTGTTGCGCAATTGTTACGAACTCAAAATCCTTCTACAATCTGTAATTAAACAACAATGACATAAAGTGAAATTTTGCTATGTCGGACTCGAACGGACCAAAATATTTCTCTTCCAATTAACTTTGAATTCGGTTGATCTCATACATCATTAACTGTTCTAGATAACAAGATTTTACTGTGTGATGTGTATACTTTGTAAATGTCTTTTTATATAGCTGTTATCATGGTTACATACATATTCTGTCTTTATAATCTAGTCAATTTAGCCCCAAAAATTGCCCAACCTGCAACTAATTGCAACACAACGTTTTTTTTGTGGAAGTTATAATATGGACTTGCATTAACAACATACTAAAAACATACATACATATGATTTGCGCTAAAGGGTATATTGGGCTGAAAAATATGTGTTTTAGGGAAAATCACGTAAAACTGGAAAGGAAGTATTTGGATATTGATAGAGGAATTTCTAGAATCTGAGCTTATTAGGGTGTAAATGAGAATGTGGACTTGTATTAACAACATACTAAAACCATAATTTGTGGAAAAGAGTATTTTGGGATGAAATGGTGTTTTTTGCGTGAACATTATATAAAACTGGAAATGAAAAATGAAGAAGAACTTGGTTATTGGTGGGCGAATTTTTATAATCTAAGCTTTATTGGGGTGCAAATTAGAATGTGGAGTTGTATTAGTAACATACTAAAACTATAAATATACATAATTTGTGGAAATTGGTATTTTGGGGTGAAATATGTGTTTTTTAGTGAAAATAACGGAAAACTGGAAATTAAGAATAACTTGGTTATTGGTGGACGATTGTTTATAATCTAAGCTTTATTGGGGTGCAAATTAGAATGTGGAGTTGTATTACCAACATACTAAAAATATAATTTCCAGAAAAAAAGGTTATTTTGGTTGAAATAGTTGGGGTTTTTTTTTTGGTGAAAATCCTGTAAAACTGGAAATGAAGAAGAACTTGGTTATTGGTGGGATAATTTTGATAATCTAAGCCTTAATGATATGCAAATTAGAACATAGACTTGTATTAACAACATCCTAAAAATTTACATAAATATAATTTGCGCAAAGGGGTATTCTGGGGTGAAATATATGTTTTTCTAGTGAAAATCACGGAAAACTGGAAATTAAGAATAACTCTATTATTAATGGGCAGATTTTTTTTTACAATCTATGCGTTTTTGGCTTAAGAATATCTTGCTTTATATTTGTATTCCCTTTGTCTAGGTATCATCATAAAAACCATCATTGAAGTAATCATATTTCAATAAAAAAATTAATACCATTTTGGTATTTTGTTATCTTTTTCGATAGAAGATTAAAATAGTTCGACACTGATCTAGAAAACTGTTCTCACTATTACTGTTAGTATGCTCAGTCATCATATTGGAGGTCTGTGAGTGTAATTGGCCGTGCATTAGAACAATTAATGCCCCTGCATCTTCCACATCCACCAGAGCAATTGAGACCATTTTTCCTGCAACCACATCTCTTGGTATCACAATCTGATTTGCAGTTACAGTTGATTATTTCCAACACAAAATCTGGGACAGGCTGTGACATTTCAATTGGGAACAAGTATTCCTTCCTGATTGTCCAACCCCATGCTGTTGGATCCATGTCTCTGAAAGTCTTCCTCAACAAATACTGACACTGAAGATAAATGCACAGAGTGAAATTGAGCAGCATTTGAAGTGGGTGGAAGTGACTGGACCTGGAAGCTAACTTAGACGACTGACGGACATTGTTTTTGATGTAAACTTCTTCAAACAACACACATCAAGTCCTTCCAATGGAAGTCCATCATACAACCAGACAGTGACCTCTTCTACAGCCTTGATTATTGCTTTCTTTGACATATTTTCAGCTACGAAAACTTTTGCTTGCTCCTGAAGATATGGATCGAACTTCAATTTTTTTACACACATTGTTTACCTATTCCAAACAATCTACTTGTTGTGTCATATCCAGTCATGGAATGAATAAAGGGGGCATGATGACATAACAAAACAAGCAAATTAGTGTCTTCTCCAAATACTTCAACTTCTTTATTATATGACTTAGTCACAGCCGTCTGTACTATCAATACATCGGCATCATCTTCCGCCTGAACAGCTGTAATTCCATTGGCATTACATGTATCCTTAAGAAGAGTGACAAAGCGTTGTTTGTTTCCCTTGTTTACTCAGAAAGTTTCTTTCTTCACCCGAAAAGCCATATCTTTTGTGAAAGTCACTGTTTTTCATATAATAATGCGCCTCATATGAGTGATATCTTTGATCGAGTGGTATTTGTAGCCATCAAGAACAACAGTAGGATGAAGAAACTTCCTTGATACGTAATCTACATATTGTGAACATATCTCAAAGAACGTCTGGTCTTTTGTCCATGGAACTCTGTGAAGAAGGGACCCACCATCGATGTCATGCGTGACATCTGATGTAGGGAGATTAGTAGCTTGACATGTTACTGAGCTCCATATTTCGCCTGCTAATGCAGATTTCGCCGCTTGCCGTAGAAACCCGTTTGATTCAAACATAAATGACTGAAAGCTAGATAGCTCATACTTAAATAGTTCTGTCATGGTTTGCAAATTGTCTTATCCAGCAGTTGTAAGTCTTTGGAACATCAGTTGAAGGTCTACAGGTGGTATTTGGATGATATTGATGTTGGTTGGTCTTGTTTCATCTAAAATAACTGACTGGTGTTTCTTTTTGAATGAAATATCAGTCACAAGTTGTTAAGTCATAGAAGCTATTATTTGATTTCCAATTTATTTTGCTCTATCAGTGTTTGCATTATCATTTGCAACCATACCAGTTTCAATATTGCTTATTGATTTTATCTGCAATGAACGGATTTCTATCTTTCAAAAATTCGAAAAGTATTAGAACGTCCTTATTGTGTTTTCCCTTTCTGACATGTGTCGTCTGCATGCTGGTCACTTGATCTATTCCCAGCGTCTGTTATATATTGGATGGCATATTCTGCCCACACAGACATGGCTAATAACCATTGTGTTCTGTGAGCTTCGCCCATCCCCCGTCCTCGTGTTAATCCTCCAGTAGATTTTACACTTCTCATGAACACTTGTTCAATGTCTTAATCCGGTGCCAACCAGCCCAATGTCTATCACTCCTACGTACAACCTGATGCCCTCGCATAAAATGAGCATATATATCCGGATACGTTTCTTTCAGATTCTGCATCTGTGAAAGATAAATGTAAGCAGATTTGGTGTAGAGATTATGACCTGCAGCAGCTAGGTATTGTAGCATTTCTTGAAAAGACCAAAAGTGTAGTTCCCAATCACCGGTTCCTTTCCGCCAAGATAAATCTTTTCAGAACTGCAACCATCTCACAAAAACAAAGCCACGAGTTAGAGGTCCTAAACTTCTTAAAGCGCATGTTTTGTAATTCAAGTTAATTCTCAACTGCTTTAGAAGCATCATGGTTCACTACATTTTCCACAGTTTCTTGTCTATTAAGTAACTTGTCAAGCAATTTGCCTCCCTCAGTCAGTCAACATGTTATTGGATAGGGAAGGATCAGCTCTTTCATCATTTGTATGACATGTACCAAACATTTCCTCTGTCATCAGACAGTGTAATGCAATGTCAACGAGCACGAAACCTCGAACAGAGCGTGAAACGGCTTTTTTATTCGGCATGTGGGTAACTGCATTAGGTGCACATACTAACTCGAATAACTCTTTCAGCCCCGTCTCTGACATATGTCGACATATGCTTCCTAAAACACTCATTTCCGTATGGAACCCGCCAGGTCTGACAATGATATTTTTGCACTCTTGATCACAGCTTATAATCAATGCTTTCCAGTATAATGGTTGCTCAAATGTGATGACAGGAATATGTTGTTGTGAGAGGATTCCTTGGACACAAACTTCAATGTGGAATAAACACATGACATATCACTAGGGTTTGAATCGATCATTGGAAGGAATGTTATATTTGACAACCCTGAATTGTTTCCAGTGCACACCATCGGCATAAGACCAGACCTTTCTGACATAGGTGATTTTAATGGCCACAACACCTTGATCAGAATATCAACTTTCCACGTTGTGTTCCTGTTTCTCTAAGTTCTTGGAGTTTTTGAAATCTCATCGATGTAAACGAATTTCCACGTTGATCAGACTTGTAACCGAACACATTAATATGACCGATCGATATCAGTTCCTCTATAGTTATCCCAACCCTAGAAATTTCCTTTCGTGACTTTTGTTTGCCAGATGTTGCACATGGCATGGAAAGTAGTATTGCCATCGATGGTGTCGATATTATGATCAACGTTGTCGGCCACAAATTGTAAGAAATGTTATTGATCAAGTGAATGTGATGTGTCTTGGTTTTTTGCTACCACTGCTGATGATTCAAATTTTTGGACTTCTGAATACGAGGAACAAAAACCCATGCTGCTTAAAGTTTCAATTAGGAATCGTGATCCAAACATATGATGCAATTGAAATGCTAGACCGTTATGTAATGGCTCAATTGCTATTCGTGTTCGAGCTGCCTGAACAATGGCTTGTCCTATGGAATAAACTTGCAGATCCGAGTCCTTTTTAGAGAATACATTGCGGAGGAAAAACGCAATAGGTACGTAATCTCCTGCAGACTGAATAGTTTCTGTACTTGAATAGCACGGTTTGTGACAGGCATTGAGCGAATATCATTCTTGATAAAAGCTGCCGCTGCTTTTAACATAGACATTTTGTTTTCTTCTTGCGATTTCTGGGCAGTGGATTCTTTATAGAAGTTATACAGTATTGTGGAAGCATTTTGTCGAAATGTAACAACATTTGATTTCCCATTAATTTGAGATATAAAAAATCGATGATCCGTAATGTTCCTTAAGATTAATTTTAATGTAGTATGGGTTGTATTTAGTCACTTCGAGAAAATATCGATACATGTTCGAAGGCCTTCCTCGATTAAACTGATAGTTATCCATCTTCGGTGGTGAAAACATCTGTGTGAATGTGTGTACTACATGCCTTATGATATACTGCATTTGCGGTATGAATGTCCCTTGCAAATTCTATTCTTCTTTTAATTTCAATGGCTCATTCGTCATTCCTTTCATTACATATCTGTTCAACAGTTTTCTGAAATTCCATTGTACGAACAGCATGAACATCAGATGTTTTTCTTTTAGCAGTATTTTCAGCGACAAAAGCTCCACAAAAAGGCAATCTTCTTTAAAGTCAAATTGTTTTCCAGAACAAATTAAGGTTGTTCATTAACTGGTTCAGAAGGTTTTCTCATTAGACCTTTAATTACAATTGGATTTATGTATGTACGTCGACACTTTTCATGAACAGTATGACCATATTTTGCTACGATGTCGTCTCCCCTTTCGTTACTTGCTTTATTCATCCCATTCCTCCCCTTTTCGGTTAATTGAGCTATCTTGCTCCATCATTGGTTTCTGTTTTGCATATTATGCAAACGTCTTGTCTCGGGGTAATCTCTGTACACAATCTCATGACTGCTCGCTTTCGCGCCTTGGTACAATTGCACGGTGGGCGTTTCCAGTCATTAATTTAACCAAATAAGGGTAATAACAAAATTACCGAACACCGAGCAATCTTTCAAAGGGAAAGGCAAAACTCATAAATCAACAAACAGACAAAATCAGTCAACAACCGGAAAACTGGGAAAACCACAATGGCCCTGACTTGGTACAGGCATTTCCAAACAAATGGTGGGTTGAATCAGATTTTACGGCGCCAAACCTCCCGCTTCCATTATGTTTAAAAAGGTTCCGGTTGTCACTATAACAGCATTTTTAAGAATACTGACACAAAGTAGGTATAATAGTAGTCAAAGCAGTACCTTATGAAAATCCATCGTTTATTATCGTCTCTGTATCACGTTTTAACTAACGATCATCTTCTTACACAATTTGATTTAAAATAAGATGTTGAATGACGTCATGTCTAAACCACGATTACATAATCCTTATTCTTATACATTTTCGCTTTATGAAAATCCATCGTTTATTGCCGTCTCTGAAGAGACAGAATATATTTCGACAAGATATTGGTATCGGAATATAAACTTTTTAAGAGATCGAATAAGGTGAATCTTTTTATAGCCCTGGTCCAGTAGCCTGTTTCTCAGATAAAGATGACGTTTCAAGAAATCAGATTAATTGCTACTGGCCCTTGCATAGCGAATCAATTGCGAGATGTAAACACCATATGCAGGAGAAGCTGGTGTATTGTTGCACATATTTGGAAAATTTATGATTTTAAAATTGAAGTCATCCCGTTTATCATTAATTTTAGTACTGAGTGAGTTGACCACTGTCGTCAAATTCGAGGTATAAGTCCAAAAATGATGCGGACGAAGCTGTATCCGGGTTTTTTTTATTTCCAGGTCTAGAGGATATATCAATGGAAGAATTTCTGCAAATCTAGAATTATTGATAGATAAAACGTAATCAATATACCTGTATGTGAAATCAAAGGCTCTAGCTTCATGAATCTTCTTATCTTTCACAAGATTTTGAAGAAACTCTGACTCATATGAGCATAAAAATAAATCGGCTAGAAGAGGGACACAATTCATACCCATTGGTATGCCGAAGACCTGCTGAAACAGTGTCCATCCAAAGGAGACAAATATGTTATCGATGAGGATCTCCATCATACTGATCACTTGTTCCTCGGAGTAGCATGTCTTACCTTTTGAATTTTGTTTGAAAAAGATGTGGAATTGTAGTCCAATACAACAAATTTTGAGCCATCGTTTCTATGACTGAAAGCTTTGTGCATGATCTCTTTTAAGCAGGTTTTTAATTTGTCTTGCGGTAGTGTGGTATACAGAGTTGAAAAATCAAGTTTTTATGGAAGATATCTGAGAGAAAGTTCTTGATTGAAGGTTATCCAAATTATCAAAATCCACATATGATTTATGTCACAATATTTCTCTTGTCCCTCTTTTACTGCAGACATAATCTTTGTCAGGTGAATAGACAATTCTTTCGTCGAACAAGTTGATGATCCCGCTATGTACCCTTCTTTGCATAGTGTCTTATGGGGTTTAGGTATCTAATACAAATAGGGTAAATCATCAGACTCTTTACCAGAGGGAATGTTTAAAGAGGTCATGAAGGATCTGTGATGAGCTAGGATTTCATCTTTGTCGAACGAAGCTGGTTTGTATGTGGTATTACCATGGGTGTTGTTATTTATGCCTAATTCTTTGATTAGACATTCGTAGTAATATGATTTACATACAAACACGATTTTGGTGGAAGCCTTGTCCACAGGAACGATAACATATTTGTCAAGAAGAGAGGAAAGACATTTAACAGCTTCTTGGTCTTTAAATACAGACTTAGGTCGACTATTTACACAATTTTTGAGTTTGGGAATCCGACCTTGTACTACAGACCTGATTTTTCTAACTCAGTTCGACAAGGACTCTAACTCAGGATCTTGGTATATTTCTCTCTTTATCCACCTTCTGTCATAATCTTCAACAGCATCCATAATTATCTTGAAATTATATTTCCAATTGATGTGTTGAGGTTTTCAGAATTTAGGACCACGAGAAATCACCTCTCGGAGACTCTCATGTTGAATGATATTCAGATAACCAGTGATTACATGTCCAAATGGGTTTTATTGAAAAGGAGAGTGGGAACCATCACAAGTCAGAGGGCTATTGATGTACTCTTCTATGTTAGTATCTTGCAATACTTCGTTGTAGTTGAAAATTTTAAGGCCAATATTCAGTCTATATTTTTTTACTAAATTTAACTACTTTCCGCAAAATATATGTATGTATATTATTAATATATTTTTCTTTGATACCTATAGACTAAATTTCCGATAAAGAAAAAGCTGTGTGTGACTAGAGACATCATTTCCAAAATTAGCAAGCGTGGATTATTTGTTGAGGAAACATCATCATCATATGAGTTAACATTTCCTTCTAAGAGTTAAGGGAAAAGACCGGCCATACAAAGGGTACAGTTTGTTGCCATGAGAATGCCGAAGGTTTGTTAAAATAATGTTATCGCTAAAGAACTACAACATACTGATGACTGCATTTTCTGTGCAGCACCTTTATCTTTTGCTGCGTGCTTGCACAAAAATTATACACCTGTATTATTGCTTATGATTACTAAAGAAGCACTTAGTCACATACTAGTCATATAGAGTTCAAACGAACCTTCAAATAGCTTATTGTTTTTTGAAATCCGGGGAGCGAACATCGTATACCTAAAATTTAGCTTACGACCTAGTGAGTGAGTGATTGTTGTTTAACGCAAACTCAGCAATTTGTCACCTATATCACGGCGCGAACAAGTTAATTTTCCATGTGATTATAATTATGTAATAGACCAATACGCGTAGCTTGATTTTTTAACAACAGTCGAGAATAAATAACTCCAGCGCGGGGCCTAATGCTGAAGGCCCATCCTGGACACAACAGTCCGCGGGTCGACATGTCGCCCCACTTGGACACATTATCCTGATTACGAGTCAACCAAACTTTGCCCTTTCTCATTAACACCGCCTCCTTACCGGAGAAGCAACAAATACCAATTTAATAGTCTTAGATTTTACCAGATAGGACTCGAACCCACGATCTACTTTTACACCACCTAGTAACTTTCGAAAAATTCAATCCAAATGTAGCACAAGCTATTTATGACAATATATGATTGGAGTCAGAAAACAATACTTTTCGCATAGTATCAAAAAGTTATGCAATTTACTATTTGTTAGGATACAACAAAAATATTTCCTCAATGCATTCAAGCTAAGTTGATGCAAAAGCTATATATCAAGAACATATAAAGAATAAAAGATGTGTGTTTTTTCAAATTTTACTCCTGCTTGCTTACTGGTGTTCTTTTATCTAGTATTTTTGATTTGTTTTGTTCTTTTCCCCCTAAGTGGTAAACTCAAACGGTAGAAGTAAATGTAATTCTACTTACCCCTATCATCATCTGGTTCTGAAATGTTAAATAGATCATTTTAATGGAAGGAGACTCATTAAATTACATCATCCACGACTCAAATAAAATGATTAATGATTGGAAGTCGTTCATGTCATACTCGTAGCAGTAGAGTGGTACTACTGAGGAATCATCAGGAGCAAGAGAAGCTATTATATAAAAGGACCAAAATATGTTAGTTTGTCTGTTCAACTATGAACAATTTATAAGTGCTTGATCCCTCAACTTCTGTGTTTCGTGTTTTCCTGTGTATATATTTTCCCTAATCAAACAGATATTTGTGAATGACGGGGGTAATATCTGAACCAGGATATAATGACAACATGATTGCGTTCATCATTACATATATATTACATTACCATACACACGACGGGTGTTATATATGCACCATGAAATACTGTAAACGAGATCGTTATCATTATGCCGGCGTTGTAGTAGACCAATACGCTTAGTTAGTTTTGCATACCGCTAGTTCACTGAGACAACTATTAGCAGGTGAACATGTCCCTCCTCTCGGACACATTTTCCACATTCCAATTCAACCAGTTTTTCACTTACACGTTAAAACTGCATGCTTAGTGTTCTAGCAGAAAATACAATTTCATCATCTTAAGTCAGATCCGACCGGGACTCAAACACATTATCTACCACAGTTGAGGCGAACACGTTAACTGTTACACCGGAGATGCGGTCTTGAAGTTTGAAGATGCATAAATGTGTGATTTGCTTTTTTTTAATCTTGTTAGTGAATATAAACAGATTTAAGCTTAACTGATGCACAAGCAATTTATCAAGAATATCTCAAGAATATCAGGTTTGTGCCTTTCACCATTTTTTGTTTGTTTTTTTTATATATATTTCGGGTGCATAATAGTGTTCGTTACAATGTTTAATAATTTTATTTCTGTTTGCTTATTGATGCTGTGTTATCTAGTCGGATTGTATTTTTAATTTGGTTTATTTTTCCCCATAACTGGTATTATAACTTTGTCCCATTAAACTCAAACTTCTTCGATCAAACTTTGAAACAATTTCACACCAGAGATAAGAAGTACCCCGACAGTTAGTAGTTTTATTAATTCACTAATACATTATATTAATTTATTGAAACCACCTAGATACTATTCATATGGTTGTAGAGTGTTTAATGTCATACACGCTAGACTATGACATAGATTTAATAACTTGAATGCCGACCTTTCTATGATAAATTTAATTAATGACACAGGCTGTGTCTGTGGATGGGTAATAGAGGATGCAATTCACTTTTCTCTGTAGTGTTGTTTATATGTTGAAGCTCGTGAACAGTTGACAAATAGTCTGCAATTT
>MJUT01062952.1:259647-271588 GCA_002080005.1 Gigantidas platifrons
AATTTATTGGTCGACGTCGTTCACGTCATACTCTAAGTTTTATTATTGAGGAAACACATGGCGTATGAAGACGATAGAAATTAATAAAGCAAAACACAGAGTGTAAAGGTTTTAACCTATCCTAATTTATACACGTAGATCCCTCCACATGTGCTTAAATCAATATTTCATATTAAAATGCTCTCTTTGTACATACCGGTGATGATTTTCAATAAATAGTAGAGTGTTACTTTTGCAGAAATACTTCCCGTATGACGAGAGATGTTAAATACATATTATTCGTGTTTTCTTGTGCATTTGTCAAACTCAGCTATTACTCTTTCATTTGCGATTGCTATAATTTTGTGTCGTGCCTTCTCAAATACATTAGCTGATGTTATTAATTACAATCGATCTATCAATACACACATATGCATAAATATACCTCAAACATATTGCCATAAATCAGGGTAGACAATTCACCCTCAAGAATAAACTTCTGAATTGAACTACTATAAAAAGTGGGAGTTCATGAACCTGGTTAAGTTTTTAATCATGATTGTCAAATCACAAACAAACGTGTTCAGTGATGCCAGCTGGCATAAAAGTCATCTACACTCTGTAAAGAAATATTAAGGACATAAAGTCACGCCTGGTTATGTTGAACTACAACGAACCAAACATGTCACTGACCCCTAAAGTCATATCTATTTAGTATGTATGCTCTTTTCTGTAGTAGTTATACCTTTTTTGTTGTTTGTTGAATTCTTGTCTAGCAGCAGACTCATTGTTCGTTTTGCTAAGACTATTGATAATTAGAGCAATTAAAAATAACCAACCAGATTTGAACCATGTCGAATAAACACCTAATGAATATACAATGCCTATTATTACTTTAGTTTGGATGATGATTCTAAAGATAATTTATTATTAATTCTAGCTATAATGTTCTGTATTGAAACAGATATACCATATGACCAAATAATATTTGTTTTTATTTTTTTTTTTTAATTTGTAATTTGGAACTAAATATAAAAAGTCATTTAGCATAAGCGACATAAGGTATGAATGAAAACCAAGGTCATTTGTCACGCCAGTGCACCTAATGAAGGTCATATATAGTATTATTTATTGGGGAATAATTATCTTTATGGTCAGACTACATTAAACACACGTTAGAGAATACGAAAGGGGCATGACTTTGGTAGATCCAAAAGTTATATCATTGACCACAATCCAAGCTGGAAAGATAATCAAAGACAAAAAAGAGAGAGCTTTTGGATCCGCGAGTTACAAACATTACATCCGGAGGGCGTAAACAAAAAGTCCTAAATCTTTTGTTGTTATTTAAATTTTTACCAGTGTCTGGTCCTTATCTAGTTGTTGAATTTCATCATTGCATTCTCTCATTAGTTTCATATTCTTTATAAATTAATGAACATATATATTTTAATAATACACAGTTCAATATTATGATGTTTACGTCACGATAGCTAGTTGGTAAAATTTATCATTACATGTTCTCATTGTTTTCATATTCTTTATAAATTGGTGTGCATATATGACCTAATAATAATAAGAATAAAGTTCAAGATTATGATCTTAAAGTCACGATAGCTGATGGTCACGTGACAATTTTTCAAGTCAGGTTACAGACGCTGAAGAAGCTTGTCGGTCCAGCGAAATATCCGTCAATTTGATTATAATTATAGTCTTTTCGTAGACTTATAGTTATTTTTCGTTATATTTTAACATCTGTTTTATGTTGTGCTACATTTTAGACGTTTTTTTTGTTTTTTGTTTTTGTTTTTGTTTATATATATATATATATATATATCATCATCATCATTGTGTAAATATTGCCTCTCAAGAGTTAAGAGAAAGATCGGCCATAAAAGGGTACAGTTTGTTGCCATTATATTACCGAAGATTTGTTTTAAAAAATGTCTTGTCCGAACTTGACAAACATGTTATTTTTTGTTTTGTGATTGACCCAAAACTATAAACTTGCAATACTGCTTACTAGTTCTAAGGAAGCACCTAGTCAAATATTCTATTTTTTTCTGACTTCGTGTTAGGCGGTATTGAGTTGAGTTCTAACTAACTTGCAAATAATATATATCTTATTGAAATCCGGTAGAACGACCATCGTATACATAACATTTAGTTTATCCCTAAGTGGAGTTCGAAATCCATAATTTTCGTAAAGAATCAAACAGTTAGGCCATTTTTTATTTGTTAAGACACTAGGAAAATAGTTGCGCAATATATTTAAGCCAAATTGATGCACAAGCATACAAAGAATAACAGGTGTGTCGATCACCATTCTTTTTAAGAGAAGCGATAATATAATAGAAACACAATGTGTTCAATTATCCAAAAATTGTCGATTCTTGATCCCTCAACTTCTGTTTTTTGTGTTTTCCTTTGTATATGTTTTCCTAATTCAAACAGATGTTTGTGAAAGACGTGTATCATGTCTGAACCAGGATATATTGACAACATGATTGCGTTCATCATTACATACATATTACATTAGCACACACGACGGGTGCTATATATGGACCAGTAAACACAATAAACGAGATCGTTATCATGATGCACGCGTCTTAGTAGACCAACACACTTAGTTAGATTTTCATAGCATTAGTTAACTAAGACAATTGTTAGCAGATGGACATGTCGCTCATCTCGGACACATTATCCACATTCCAATTGAACCAGTTTTGCACTTACACCTTAATACTGCATGTTTAGTGTTCAAGCAGAAAATACAATTTCATCATCTTAGGTTTGACCCGACCGGGGCTCAAATACATTATCTTCCACACTCGAGGCGAACACGTTAACTGTTACACCGCCGATGCCATCTTGAAGCTTGAAGATGCATAAATGTTTTAAAAACAATCTTTTAAGTGCAATACAAACATATTTGAGCTTAACTGATGCACAAGCAATATATCAAGAATATCTCGAGAATATAAGGTTTGTGCTTGTCACCATTCTTTCTGCTTTTTTATTTTTATCTTGGGTGCCTAATGGTGTTCGTTTATCTATCTGTATTGTAATAGTTTGTATTTTTCTTCATGATTGGTAATTTAACTTTATCGAATTAAGCTCAAACGGTAGATGTAAATGTAATTCTACTTACGGCTGTCCTCATCTGATTCTGAAATGTTAAATAGCGCATTTTAATGCAAGCAGATTCATTAAATTACATCATCCATGACTCAAATAAAATGATGTATATTTCGAAGTCGCTCACTTCATACTCGTGGTAATAGATTTGTACTACTGAGGAACAATTAGTATTAAAGAGTAAGAGAAGCGATAATATAACAAAAACACAATATGATCAACTATCCAAACATTATCAATGCTTGATCCCTCAACTTCTCCTTTTCGTGTTTTCCTCTGTATATATGTAAGACTCAAATCCATGTACGGCCTCAGATCCGTGTCCTCTCCTCAAATCTGTGTCTTCCAACAAATCCATGTCCTATAAAATTATTGTACCCCCAAATTCGTATTATTTTACCGTGCAAATCTGCGTCCTTTATAATCGCTTCTCACTCAAATCTGTGTCCTCCTAAATCGATTTTCCCTCATATCTGTGTCCTTCACTTTGGCAGAAAAATTACGTCATAATAATTGCCAGTTGATACGTAATTTCAGGTTGGCATTTTGGTAAGATGGCGGAACCGGACAGTATACCCGATGACAGCTATGTTTTAGCAGCAAAAAGAAGAAAATGAACAAGGGAACGGCCGTTTTCATGACTGGTTTCCGGAGAGACGGCATCTGTGAGAATGTAAAGACAGATTTGTCTCGCGGAAAGATTTTTGTTATGAAGGATGAACAGTCAATGGACATAAATATTCGTCACCCTCGATTTTACGCTATATATTTAATATAAAACAACATTTTTCAAAAACAATTATTGTGAAGTAATTTCTAAACGGATTTTGATTTTGATTTTCTGTTAGATTGCTTTTATTTTCTTATGATTTAAAGACAATGTTTTGTTCTCTGACGACAAATTTACTATATACTTTAGCAAAAATAAAATCGGAAAAATCTACATTTTTGTTTAAATCACCAGAAAACTAAAACAATGCAGAAAAATTACTATCAGATAAACAAATACAATTAAAACAATTGTGTGTGTCTAGAAATAAATTTCATAAAAATCTGCCCTGAGATAGTTTTAAAATATGTTTTTGAAAAAATGTGGTTTTATATGAAATATGTAGTAAAAAATCGAAGGTGACGAATACTTATGTCCATGTATTGTAAATTCTAATTTTACTTTCGAACTAAATAGATATCAATTAAGGCCATGCCAATACAATTTCTACTCTGTATGTACCTGAATATGTGTGTAAAAATACAGCAGTAATAAATCTTCTTTTATATTGCCAGATAGAAAGCAAATAATGGTATGTTAAAGGTATGTACTTGATTTTTTTTAAATGGTTTCATGCTGGTATCAGGAAAATCACCGATCACATAAATAGAAAAATACTGAGATGTGGAATAAATGTTCATGAGACAATAGTCCGCTTAAAAGGGAAAATAAAAAAAAAATGTCATATAGAGAAGATCTAATAGTTTAATAATTAGGATTAATGCAAATCAGTATAAAATAAATCCAGATGTCTATTCTTGGTCTTGCGCATAGAATCGTGCATACTGCAGTAAGATCAGAGATTGCAAGAAAACAAAACACACAGAGCATAAATGGGTAAATGATACAAGATATCAGTTGATATCAAACGAGATCTAATCAGTAGGTATCCCATATGTGAATCCGGCTGTTAATTGCAATAACTGTTTTTCTTTCTCTCTGTCCAATATCGGGGGTGACACAGATCTGTGGGAATATTTCTTTTGGCATAATACTTTCATCTGAGTATGACGTCAGAGGATACATATCTGAGGAGATATGTTTTTGAAAGGACATGATCTGGGTGTGACATCGGAGGACACATATTTAAGGGGACAAGGCTTTGGAAGGACATGGATCTGAGTATGACGTAATGATTGGAAACAGATATGAAGGAAGAACACGGATCTGAGGTCTTACACGGATCTGAGTCTTACATATATTTTCCCAAATCGAACAGATGTTTGTGAACGACGTCGTCTAAACCGGGATATATTTACAACATGATTGCGTTCATCATTACATATCCATATTCCGTCAGTATACACCTGACGTGTGTTATATATGGACCAGGAAATACTACAAACGAGATGGTATCAGAATGTTCGCGTTGTAGTAGACCAATACGCTTAGCTGGATTTGCATAGCACTAGTTCACTAAAGCAGCTGTTAGCAGGTGGATATGTCGCTCCATTATGACATAGGACACACTATCTATATTCCAATCCAACCAGATGCGTGTCCTTACATTACGCCTTAATACTGTATGCTTTGTGCTCAAGCACATTATCTACCACACCAGGGATAAATACGTTAACTATTCTACCAGAGATGCGGTTTTGAAGTTTGAAGATATATAAATAAATGATTTTTTTGTATCTTATTAGAGGGGTAATCAGAATCCATAAATCGAAGAAGGATAGAAAATACAATGGCCAAATGATGAAGGACAAAAAGACCAGCAACGCTTTACAAATACATAGACATTAAACTAAAGATCGAGTAACACGAACCCCACTAAAACCCGGTGATGAACTCAGGTGATCCGGAAGGGGCTGCAATTTGCCATTTTTGTCATTGTTTTTTTTTATGCTTACTGGTATTCTTTGATCTTACTGTATTGTAATATTTTGTACTTTTCTCCCTAATTGGTAATTTAACTTTTGTCCCATTAATCACAAATTACAGAGTTAAATGTAATTTTACTTACTGTCAGGAGCACGTGGTTCTGAAATGTTAAATATAGCATATTAATGCGCAGTCATTCAATATATTACTTTAACCATGACTCAAATATTAAGATTTTTTTCGTGGCCGTTTTATTAAGGAGACACATGACATCGTAGCAACACAGAGCCGTTAACATTTTATGTAAAAATTCTGCATGCTAGATTAGAGCTTAACCTATACACATTTATCCATGTGTACCCGTCAAATGTTGTTGTTTCGTGTTTTGTTGTTGTTGTTTCTTTTTTGTGTCTCAGGTTAATAATTATACAGTTTTTATCTTTACGACGATTATTTTCCTCGATTTCTAAAACTGTTTCGATACTTGACATAGAAATGATCTCTGACACAATTATTGGGATTTAATGATTAGCGACACACACGAAGTAAGCATGGGTTACTATCTAGAACCTATATTCTAATGTAGGATATTCCACATCGAACAGATCACTGTGAGCATCCAAAAGAAACGTGTGCTGTGATTGTACATTTAAAGGACATACAACAATAATGCAAATAAGATGATGGCCATTTAGAACAACATATTAATGACATACTGTTAAAGCCGGTTATGCCGAACTCGAATGATTCAAACATTGTATTTCGAGTTAGCGAAATATTCGAGCAATCCCACGTACCAATAACTTATAACTACAATATTTGGGAATCAAATAAGTAGAAAAAAAATAGCACGCCATCAAAATAGTTCCAGCAGCTAATTGAAAAATCGTTGAAACTGAGACAAAATGGATTGGTAAAGAGAACGTTTTTTAAATCGATTTATCAAAGTAAATGACTTTCCAGAATTCAAAATAGCAATGTTTGACTGTATAATTGATCCACTTTATAAATGTATATTGACATAATTAGGTCATTGTATCATAGATATTCCGTTTTTATGCATGAAGGGTATCATGAATGGACCAGGAGAAATTGACCTTTAGAAGCATATGTTATGTCGGAGATAGTGCTGTGCTGCTATTCGCTTGTTGAACTCCAGTCGGGCGTGGTATTCATCACATCATGTTACAGCTCTAGCGATTAACTCATTGTTTTATTTGATAATTTAGGCAATTTATTAAACGTTAGACAGTACCGAAGGGGAAATCAAACAAGGACAATCCAGCGAAGCGGGCAACATATGGAACACAAGACGCAGAAAGACAAAACAAAAACACAACTCAATACTTGTTGAACACCACTATACGCCAGCAAAACACAAATAGTGTAAATAAGACATGTGCTCTCATGCAAATAACTGGAGATTAGGATGAACTGAACATCGCTTTTAAGCGGAAATCATAGCGGAGATCCCAACACGAAACACAGAACGGATACTTGATATGCCAAATATTGGACATCACTGTACTCAAATATGCACAAAATACACAATGATATATAAGAACACGCCCCCCCTTTTCCGTCTATTATAAACAATAATACTAGCGGATGAAAGACGAAACATTCTTCGTAAATGGCCTTTTCGGGTTGAGACGACCAAGGTAAAACGAGTTCACGTGCACTCGTCTTTACTCGTTGCGGCATCCAATCAGAACGACTCTAACAAGAAAGCATTCGTTTAAATATACATCCTAAGCCGGGAATGTCACATTATATAACCTGTCTGATAGCTGAATAACAGATATATTACGGATTTAACCATTGTTTTTTTTTCAAATACAGACTCCAACCGTATTAAATATATTTCTGTCTTTTATTTTCATTTTTTTGGTATTTTAAGATGTCCTTTTCCGTACCTTTGACGTCATTCTTCAATGACGTCAAAATATGTGTCACGTCATATTCCATGTATGTGGTGTCTCATGAAGGAAAATACTCTACTTTCAATAAAATATTAGTGAGAAAAGCACAAATATCAGTAGAAAGCTACTTAGTTTATTAGTCGGTGTCACAAATGTCAATTTTATGTGATGTGTATTTCATAACGCTCAATGATATTGATCTGATAATGTATGCAAATTAGTTACTGATCAATGGCGGGGATCTCTAGGAGTTCGCGATAGTAAAAATTGTTGGTTTACGGAAGAAATAGGTACTTACATGCGTTGTTGGGAAATCCAGAGGGATGTTCCACTCGTGATAGAAATGTTTGTGTTTTTTTCGCTCCTTTCGCTGCGCTCCACATAATGTTTCTATCACTCGTGGTCACCAGGTCTTTCCCAAGAACGTATGTAAGAACCTATTAGGCTTAAGCTTAAAAACAGGAATATACATGTATGCCGTTTTTACGTGGACAAATCCACAGTCTTTAAAACAAAAATATTGTTTCAATTGTTTTTGTCTGCCATTGTATTGGTAAATTTAATTCCACTTGAAAACATACAAGGGTAAAGAATAGATGCAATTTCTTCGTCCTGAAAAAAAAGATAAAAATACAACGAGAACATACGGAAAGTTATACAAGCAATGACACAAAATAAGTCAACTACAGTATATTCACTCACCAGATACATCTGAGGATTGTCTTTCCATTATATCACCTCTTGACCTTCAGAACAATCTGAAATAGAAATTTCGTCTATTATGCTATTATATTATTGTGCTTTTGTCTTTTTGTGCATGTGTTTTCCTTTTCAGGCTCGTTACATATATATTCTCCTTATGTTGCCAGTGGGTTACGATATTTCTCCACTCAAGAGAGTTGTGGTTAACATTTTAAATTTAACTTTCGAGAGTGGAGAAATATCGTAACCCACACGGGCAACTAAAGGAGAATGTGTTTCTCCCATTATTTAACACGAACTTTATTTCAAAATTTGAAATTAATGCGGGGAAAGGAATGAGACATTTAAATCCTCTAGAGTATTACAGAATTTTCCACTACTGATTCAGCGGGGTTAAAACGCCGTACTAATGGGAGAAATTAGGATATCACTGTAGCTGTCATTAGTGAGTAAATAGGTGAATTATATGCATCTAGGCTTGTGTGCTGGATTTATAATAACGTTGCAAAAACAACGACCGGAACCTGTAATATGAATATTAATTTTCAACAACAGGAGTACACTGCGAAAACAGATGCACTTTAAAAATACTAAAAAGTGCTTAGCTGAAAACTGTATGCACAATATCTTTCACAGTCGTCTGCAAACGTATTACTTTAACATCGAATTATATTAGTATCATAGACATGAGAGATGATTCTTAATTAAGAACCGCTTTAGAAATTAATTCTTTGTGCCCAGGCGACGATTTCGAGCTAGGAAAGAACAAAATAAAAAATGTTATCAGGTGACATGGCAACTAAATATCGATAAAGTCAACAAATCATCGGCAGTTGATGGCAGAGTTCATGACCTAACGTATTTCAAATATAATTGTCAATGACAAAAAATAAAAGTAAATAAATAAAATAAATAGAAAAAAGCTTTATGAACATTATGAAATAATCTGATTAACTGTCTGCATTGTATATTAGTTAGAATATTTAATTTTATGTTTGTAATTTTGACTCTATCTATATTCATTGTATGATGATTCTTATTTAGAGAATTCTATAGTGGAGTACCTCATTCCCAGCCCAGAGGAGTTTGTATTAGAAGTTTATTTCTTCATATTTATTAATCATTACACTCAGAATAAATTCACAGTTATATGTTACAATTTATATTTGTTAGAGACTTGACATGACATTGATATATAGTATTTCAGTGCTTTGATTTTAGCTATAGTATTTGATGTTACCTCCTGGGGTTTCTTATTCTTAATTCTGATTGGCTCTTTGGCGAATTATTATGTTCTTAGACACATGCATTCCTTTAATTGTTGATGTTGAATATAATATTTGGAAGTTTTTAATGTTCATACTAATGGAATCATTGCTACTTATTCGAAGGTCAGTTATTTTTCCATTCGATATTAACATTGTCAATGCATGTATTTTTGCATAATTTTATTCCACAGTGTAACTTTTGAATAGTTTGTGACCACGTGAATAAATGATACTTTGATTTTCGCTAACAATGGGAATAAATCGACATTAGAGAAAACCGAATGGTCAATCTAGAGACATTAGCAACATAGGGAACACAAATCACAGGAGAAAAACATACAACAACAAAAACACAACACAATGCAGAAAACTAAGAAGATTAGCAACACGGACTCAACCAAAACAAAGATCAACACAAAACAGGAAACTAAGAAGATTAGTAACAAGGACTGAACAAAAAAAAAAACTCAACACAAAACAGAAAATTAAGATTGATTGATTGATTGATTGATTTTTTGGTGTTTAACGCCACTTTCAACAATATTTCAGCTGTATCATGGCGACCAGTTTTAGTGGTGGAGGAAGCCGGAGTACCCGGAGAGAACCACCGACCATGGGCAAGAAACTGGTAAACTTTATCACTTGCGGTTGCGAGTCGAATGCACCCTTTTTTGTAATTTACAAAGCCGGGCACGAACCCACGCCGTATTGGTGATAGGCTTGTATGAGTTGTTAGATCCAGCGACCTAACTCATTGAGCCACCCGGGCGCCAGAAAACGTAGAAGATTAGAAACAAGGACTCAAACAAAGAAAAAATCAACACAAAATAGAAAACTAAGAAGATTAGTAACAACGACTCAACCAAAAAAAAGCTTAACACAAAACAGAAAACTAAGAAGATTAATAACACGGACTCAACCAAAAAAACTCAACACAATACAGAAAACAAAGAATATTAGTAACACGGACTCGACCAAAAAAAATCTACACAAAACAGGAAACTAAGAAGATTAATAACACCGACTCAACCAAGCACAACTCAACACAGTACAGACAACTAAGAAGATTAGTAGCACGGACTCAACCTAAAAAAACAAACTTAACACAATACAATAAACTAAGAAGATTTATGACACCGACACAACCAAAAACAAAACTCATCGCAAAACAGAAAACTAAGAATATTAGTAACACGGACTCGACCAAAAAAAAAATCAACACAAAACAGGAAACTAAGAAGATTAGTTACACCGACTCAACCAAAAAAAACTTAACACAAAACAGAAAACTAAGAAGATTAATAATACCGAATCAACCAAAAAAAAAACTCAACACAGTACAGAAAACTAAGAAGATTAGTAGCAAGGACTCAACCAAAAAAAAAAAAATTCAACACAAAACAGAAAACTAAGAATATTAGTTACACGGACTCGTCCAAAAAAAAAAATCAACACAAAACAGGAAACTAAGAAGATTAATAACACCGACTCAACCAAAAAAAAAAACTCAACACAGTAGAGAAAACTGAGAAGATTAGTAAGACGGACTCAACGGAAAAGATAACTCAACCCAATACAGAAACATAAGAAGATTAGTAGCACGGACTCAACCTAAAAAAACAAACTTAACACAATACAATAAACTAAGAAGATTAATAATACTGACACAACAAAAAAAAATTCAACACAAAAAGGAAAACTAAGAATATTAGTAACACGGACTCGACCAAAAAAAAATCAACACAAATCAGGAAACTAAGAAGATTAATAACACCGACTCAACCAAGAAAAACTTAACACAAAACAGAAAGCTAAGAAGATTAATAACACCGAATCAACCAAAAAAAAAAACTCAACACAGTACAGAAAACTAAGAAGATTAGTAGCACAGACTCAACCAAAAAAAAAAACTCAACACATTAGAGAAAACTGAGAACATTAGAAAGACGGACTCAACAGAAAAGAAAACTCAACCCAATGCAGAAACATAAGAAGATTAGTAAGACGGACTCAACAAAAAAAACTCAATACAATATAGAAAGCAAAGAAGATTACTAACACCGACTCAACCCAAAAAAACGCAACACAGTACAGAAAACTAAGAAGATTAGTAGCACGGACTCAACCAAAAAAAAAACTCAACACAAAACAGTAAACTAAGAAGATTAATAACACCGACTCAACCAAAAAAACTCAACACAAAACAGAAAACTAAGAATATTAGTAACACGGACTCGACCAAAAAAAAAACTCAACACAAAACAGTAAACTAAGAAGATTAATAACACCGAATCAACAAAAAGAAAATCAACACAGTACAGAAAACTAAGAAGATT
>MJUT01062953.1:34658-71380 GCA_002080005.1 Gigantidas platifrons
CTCTTCGGTTTTCTCTAACACTACAAATCTCTAGGATGACAGAGCCTTACTCTCTTCGGTTTTCTCTAACGCTACAAATCTCTAGGATGACAGAGCCTTACACTCTTGTCTATAAAACCCTTAGAAATAAAATATACTTGTCTATAAAACCCTTAGAAATAAAATATACTTGTCTATAAAACCAACAGGCCTTATGTGCAAACAACTGAAACACTATCAAGGATAAAACCATATATTATGTACGTAATAAATCAGTGTAATAACACAATTACCGAACTCCGAACAATCTTCAAAATGGAAAGTCAAAACTCATAAGTACAAGGTATATACACAGACAAAATCAGTCAATAACTAAGAAAATATCTAAACTGACTTGTTAAAGAATTATATATTTTAGCAGACATGAAAATCAATAAAAAAAAAAAGAATTTAAAAATCTTGAAAATTTTAGAATTTTTATACGTTTGTTCCCCCACCTCCCCTCTCCCGAATCAAATGAATTCTGTCAGTCTATTGAAATCTAACTATATAATTGTAGATTTGAGTTTGAAAAGGTTTAACAAAGATTACTACAGAGTCAGCATGACAGGAAACCGTCATCTTATAGTATCGACACGAAAATTATAGGACTTTTATTATCTTATCAACTGTGACCTACAAATGTCAAGAGGCAAATGGAAGTTCGGAACGTTTCTGTAGTGTTCATTGATTATATTAGCTCTGTAAGTATATTGCTAATTTATCAATGAAAAAGAACATAATTAAGTGGCACAATCATGGCGTACTGTAATTCAAATGACAAATGCATTAAATTTTAAGTTCAATGTGGTCTTTTTTTCTTGTGCTTCCGCCTAAGATACTTATTTAAATCGTGTAATTGTCATATGTCAATTTTCAATAGTTCCAAGCACAGTTTTTAAATATCAATTATAATGTTATATGTTCTTGTGTTACAAGATTAAAAAGGGACAACAGTTTTCGTGAGTTTTATATTCAAGAATTCACTGTATTGACGATGATAGCGAAAACAAAACCCTTGCTTTGATCGATTGATTTTTGGTATTTGACGCCACTTTCAGCAATATTTCAGCTAGATCATGGCGACCAGTTTTAGTGGTGGGAGAAGCCGGAGTAACCGGAGAGAACCACCGACCATGGATAAGCAACTTGCAAACTTTATCACTTGCGACTGCGAGTCAAGTGCACCCTTTTTGTAATTTACAAAACCGGGGGCGAACCCACGCCGTATTGGTGATAGCCTTGTAATCCAACTACATTTTTTGTACTTAACTCATTGAGCCACCCGGGCCCTTTAAACACTTGCAAAAATTCTACTTTTGCAGTATATATAATAATAATTCTACTTTTACAGTATATATAATAATAATTAGTTTTTATGATGTCGACCGCATTCTTCTTTCTAAATAATATAAAAGTATAACACCAGTTATTTGACTACAAATTTACAATGTAATGCATCAGAGAAAGAAAATAATCCAGAAGAACCTGTTTATGAGGTGACTTACAATCGAATGATGCCATAACATTCTAATCAAGTCATACCAACTCTATGAGGTGACTTACAATCTAATGATGCCATAACATTCTAATCAAGTCATACCAACTCTATGAGGTGACTTACAATCTAATGATGCCATAACATTCTAATCAAGTCATACCAACTCTATGAGGTGACTTACAATCTAATGATGCCATAACATTCTAATCAAGTCATACCAACTCTATGAGTTCACAACAGCTTTACGAGGTCATAATAGTATTACTAGGCCAAAACAGCATAATGTTGTCATAACACCCTTATGAGGACATAACATCATAACGTGGTCATAACATGTCTATTGCGAACACAAGGTTTACCTAAAGTAGGTTCAGTTTAGACAGCTTTCACTGTAGTTCCACAAATCTTAAGTTGTAAAGACATGAAGTCAATGTTTTACACAGAAAACTATCATATGTTGTAGTTCCCAGCACATATTATGGTTAATGATATTGACTTGTTTGTTCTTTTAAAAGTTGCACATTTGAAATGTCAAAGTTCGGTAGTCTCTAACGTTCATTTCAGCGAGATTAACTGTAATTCAATGTAAGTCATATAAGGGTGTAAAGGGTGTATTTATTTTACTCCTCGTTCATCGTGTGTTCAACTATTAGTATATCCTGACGACCAGGTTTAATACCGCCACTTTCATCATGCTTATAATATATCGTGACGAAAAAGGTTAGTGTCACCACTTTCATAATTTTTCAGCTATACCGAGACGAGAACGACATACGTTTAAACAACTGATTCACCTGTGATTTTGTTTGTTTGTGTCATGTGCTCAATGATTCATGTGTTTCTGCATTTTCCATTCTTAATTGCCCATTTGGTTTTCTCTATTAATAATTCATTTATATGTGGTCGGGCAATAATCGAGCTGAATGTTAAAATACCGCATACATCGTTGGTTGTCTGTTATGTTGAAGGATTGTAGGTGAGAGGGTATTGTTCTTTCTGTTGATTGGTTGGATTGCTGTCCATTACTGTTTTAACTTTCCTTTCATAAACTGCTAAACTACCAGGCCGTATTCAATATCTGCTTAAGAAGTATCAATTTTAAGACTGCAGATTTCATTGTCCTACTTTTGTCAACCATTGAAATTGTAAATTGCTAAAGTCGATTGCTTATCTAACTAATAAACAAATAATTGAGGGTTGTCATAACTGTTTGTATGGTGTTATAGAGTTTGAACTGAACAGTTTTGGCCACGACCAGACTTTTTAATCTATATATTATTTTTTGACGTTTATATTAGATATTAATGCAAAAATAAATGTATGAAGCCAATTTGAGTCAATTTCATGTACATTTCATAATAATAGATTTATGACCATAATATAAATGTTCGTCGTACGTCTAGATATTGTCACGTGATCTCGCTAAATAGAAAAAAATGGATACTAGGAATTGACGGGTCTTTGATTGATATTTTCTGTATTTTTGAAATATAAGGACCAAAATCCATTTTTAAAAATTTACTATTATATTAAATATTGATGTTTCAAATTGTAAAGTGTATTTTGTAAATTAGGATTCACATTTCTTCCTGTTTACTATTTCGAGTCTTCCGACTTTGCTTATTATTAACCCTAACCCTATTTTTTCTGACTTTTCAAATTAGAAATTAATCAAAATATATATATTATGTGTGTAGCTAATTGATTACGTCTAGAGATTGCCACGTGATCTCACTAAACAGGAAAACAGAATGCTGGAAAATGGCGGGTCTTTGATTGATACATACAAATGACTGTATTTTTGAAATATAAGGATCAACATCCATCTTAAGAAATTGACTATTATATTATATATTGATTATTCCAAATTGGAAAATGTACTTTGTTAATTAGGATGAACATTTCTTCCTGTTTAATATTTCGAGTCTTCCGACTCTGCCTATTCTTATATATAATGAACATTTAGGATTTACATGTGTTTTATCATAATGCGACTTCGACGGGGGACTTTTTAAATCTAGGCAAACAATTCCCATTTTATAACTATCAAATCTTTATCAAGCATATTATTTAAGTTTCTTATAAACTTGGAATTATTCTGCATTTACTGACTATATCAAGGTGTATGAATAATGC
The DNA here is from genome assembly GCA_002080005.1 of Gigantidas platifrons. Classification (NCBI taxonomy): domain Eukaryota; kingdom Metazoa; phylum Mollusca; class Bivalvia; order Mytilida; family Modiolidae; genus Gigantidas; species Gigantidas platifrons. The sequence goes on from MJUT01062953.1 coordinate 38,314, forward strand.
TTGGTTAAATGTCTCCTGCGTACGCCTCGTCTTATGTTGAGCAAAATGCAATAGACAACGGCCGAACGCGGACCACATTGTAGACACCCATTAATCAATTCAACAAAATTGTCCAATGATTTTCCCCTTTTGTGTGTAAATCTAACAATCCGTTGCATACATGACATTGCAGTATACACACAAAATAAGTACATTGTCTTGAAATATACAATTCATTTATACTAGCATTGAAACTGTAAATAATTACTTTCTGTTTCTAAAGCGCATGCTCATAAAAATGTTATATTTGTCGACAATTTACGTATATTGTCTATTTAAATTGAGAAATATATTCTTTTTTCTGACGTTTCAAATTAGAATTTGATACATAAATATATGTATGTAGCCAAATTGAGTCAATTTCATGTATATTTCATAATAAGATATGTATGACCATAATATAAATGTTCGTCGCACGTATAGAGATTGTCACGTGATCTCACTAAACAGGAAAAAATGGATGCTAGGAAATGGCGGGTCTTTGATTGATATTTTCTGTATTTTCGAAATATAAGGATCAACATCCATCTTAAAAAAATGAACTATTATATTAAATATTGATTATTCCAATTGGAAAATGTATTTTTATTAATTAAGATTAAAATTTCTTCTTAACTACTATTTCATGTCTTCCGATAGAGTTGTTACTAACAAGGAAGCTACTGAACCAAGGGTTCCCATTGGTTAAGTTGGAATCATCACTTCGACAGCTGTGTGGTTGCCACCATGACTTGGTTGACCGATATGAAATATCTGTGTCACAAATGGCCACGGATATGTCCCACTTGTAGTAAGCACTTTCCGGTCCTTTCCCCATCAATGACTGATCACCTGGTTTGTGACTAGAGTAACACGACGGTGCCACTAGTGGAACAGGAACTGCTTACACTTCCGGAGCACCTGAGTTCACCCCCGGTTCTTAGTGTGGTTTGTGACTAGAGTAACACGACGGTGCCACTAGTGGAACAGGAACTGCTTACCCTTCCGGAGCACCTGAGTTCACCCCCGGTTCTTAGTGTGGTTTGCGTTACTCGATCTTTAGTTTTATATGTGATGTTTTGTAGATCGTTGTTTGTCATTTTTCTTTTAGGCATTGTGTTGTCTGTAATTCCATTCACAGAATCTGATTATCCCTTTGGTATCTTCAATCTCCTCTTCCGACTGTGTCCATTATTATAATTATATAATGGACACTTAGCATTTACATGTGTTTTAGCATCATTCTACTTCGATGGGAGACTTTTGAATTATACTGCAATCGGTGCTTGTACTGACTATTTCAAGGTGTCTGTATAAATCTTTGCTTAATTAATGTATAAGGTATCCTGGTACGCATCGTCTTAAATAGAGGGAAACTCAACAGACACTAGCCAAACGCGGACCTGTTTATAACTTCAACAAAATTGTTCAATGATTTCTCCCTTTCGTGTGTAAATCTAACAATTCGTTGCATACATGGTATTACAGTATAAACACATTTATTCGCACATTGTCGGGAAATATACAATTTACTTGTACTAGCATCAAAACAGGAAAGACGAGCTCGCCAAAGACTTACTTTCCTTCCTGTTTCTACAGCGCATGCACAGAAAATTTTTATATTTGTCGACAATTTGCGTATATTGCCTATTTAAATTGAGAAATTCTCAGATGGACTTAATTGTACTAATAAGCACAATGTCACTATTAAATAAATCTTGATCAAAAATAATATTAAAAGTGTTTCATTAATGGTTGAAAAGCGGAAGTGACGTCTACGTAATACATTCATTTACAATTTAGTTTTGTTCACAAGCTTTATTGATTTTATTTTCAATTTTTTAATACATTTAAGTATTTTTTTAAAGTATTTTTTCCTGTAAACGGTAGACGTTTATGAGTTCATTTTGTTGTTCGCGGTATGAAAAATCATATAATGTTTAGTCATCTTTGCAGACGACTGTCTTTTGTCACGAGATATTTGGCGCTTACGTTATGCAAATTAATGTTTGTTAACCGATTTGTTTTAAGTCTTCATAGGAAGTATATGACAATGCGTTTTCACAAACTACAAACAAATTTGATAATAATACTATCAGCAATATTTATAAACGACCGATAAATATAGAATGTGGGTTATTTATAGGAGGACCACAACATCTTTGGCAGTTTTTGTGAACAGTAGATTTTTTTTTTTTTTTTTGTGATTGTTTATTTTAAAAATAGCAAAAGTAGATATTTAAATGGGGGAAATTTGATTGAATTGTAATATATGACATTAAAGAATAAAAGCATTTCCAAAAATGCCGATTGCTCCTATGTAGAATAACATTAGAGAATACCGAAGGAGCTAACAAAAATGAATAATATAGAGAAGCTGGAAACGTAGGGTACACACTACGAAGTAAAACACATCATAATATGTGTTACACACCACTAGACGTAAACAAATACAAATAACGTAAATAAAAGTTCGGTTGCCGATGTTCCAGCGTAATTAATCAAATAACTTATTGCATTGACTAGCAAATTGATGGTTGGTTTCTGGTGTTTAACACCACCTTCAACAATATGTCAGTCATATCGTAGCGGTCAGTTGTTTTCTGGAGGAACCGGAGTATCTGGAGAAAACGACCGACCTGTAAGAAGTCACTTACCATGAACGGGGTTCGAACTCAAAGCTTTAGTGATGATAGGCACTAATTGTGTAGGTAGTAAATCCAAACCGAGGCTAAAGACAAGTACTAGTTTAAATGATGTCCTCTCGATGTCGTCCGCGTTAAGCCACTGGCAACGTTTTTGTCTCTTTCTAAAAATTGTTCATTGGAATTTGGAACTGTTCGCCAGTGCAGTATTTTTTTGTTTTTCATTTTGTACTCAATGTGTTGATTTTAAAGGTGTTGAATTTTTTTGTGCTTCACTTTATTCTCGATTAACAGTTGGATCTTATTTTTCCTTCCCACGTGATGTAGGTACCATGCATCTCGTGGTACGATACCTGCATGACTATTAATGAGCACAGATCGCATACGACGAAACCATAATAAGACGCTTAATAATTTTATCATGCAAATTTCAGAGACCATTTAATTGAAAACTGCAGTAAATTTTAGAATGAAGACTTAAATGACAAAGGCATATCGAGCACAAATAAATAAGTCCTGTTTTCTACACAATCGCTTCACAAAGACTAATTGAGTCGATATCTCTTCTCGTTTCGTTTTTATAGACGCTTTTTACCATTTTATAACTACTTTAACACAATAAAATCTGCTTCACTTCAAGGCATACTTAAAGCAATTGTTGTCATAAATGATTTAAACATTTTGATGATACAGATAAACTGCCGTAACAGACAATGGCGAATAATGGAATCGGTTCATTTATTGCTAAATTCGTTTCGTTTTAATATTCATGAATGCTTAAGAAAATTATAACAATGTATATTTTTGATGCTGAAGCTATTTCTGTAATGATCTTGTGATTTTATGTATATTTCATTTTAGATTGTTATTTCAAGTTGTTTATTTTTTGCTAAAGCTAAGAAAGGTGTAAATTGGACTATACTAGGAGATACTACTGATCACAGATGAAGCTTATTATTTTTTTCTTTACTTAAATGTACACAAAACAGTATTAAAACTTAGTATTGCCAGTCACGTCTACTTGCATATCATACTGAATGTTATACTTTCGGAATGTCTCTGCTTTTTACTTATATTGATCCGCTGAGCGATTTTTATATTTTGTATGCAATATACATGTATAAGGGTTCAATTACAGAGAATTAGTCTACATTTTATTGGAGTGGCGGCACAATCAAATTTATGAACACACATACCCTGTATGACGTTGTTATTAAAATGGGTACATATCAATGACTCAAGATAAACACTAGTATCTGTCCCCACAGAGTTGTCATATAAACTCCAATACCTGTCCCCACAGAGTTGTCATCTAAGCACCAATACCTGTCCCCACAGAGTTGTCATCGAAACACCAGTACCTCTCCCCACAGAGTTGTCATCTAAACACCAATACCTGTCCCCACAGAGTTGTCATCTAAACACCAGTACCTGTCCCCACAGAGCTGTCATCTAAACACCAGTACCTGTCCCCACAGAGCTGTCATCTAAACACTAGTATCTGTCCCCACAGAGTTGTCATCTAAACACCAGTACCTGTCCCCACAGAGTTGTCATCGAAACACCAGTACCTGTCCCCACAGAGTTGTCATCGAAACACCAGTACCTGTCCCCAGAGACTTGTCATCTAAACACCAGTATCTGTCCCCACAGAGTTGTCATCTAAACACCAGTATCTGTCCCCACAGAGTTGGCATCTAAACACCAGTACCTGTCCCCACAGAGCTGTCATCTAAACACCAGTACCTGTCCCCACAGAGTTGTCATCTAAACACCAGTACCTGTCCCCACAGAGCTGTCATCTAAACACCAGTACCTGTCCCTGCAGAGTTGTCATCTAAACACCAGTACCTGTCCCCGCAGAGTTGTTATCTAAACACCAGTACCTGTCCCCACAGAGTTGTCATCTAAACACCAGTACCTGTCCCCGTAGAGCTGTCATCTAAACACCAGTACCTGTCTCCACAGAGTTGTCATATAAACACCAGTACCTGTCCCCGCAGAGTTGTCATCTAAACACCAGTACCTGTTCCCACAGAGCTGTCATCGAAACACCAGTACCTGTCCCCGAAAAGTGTCATCTAAACACCAGTACCTGTCCCCGCAGAGTTGTCATCTAAACACCAGTACCTGTCCCCACAGAGTTGTCATCTAAACACCTGTACCTGTCCCCACAGAGTTGTCATCTAAACACCCGTACCTGTCCCCACAGAGTTGTCATCGAAACACCAGTACCTGTCCCCGAAAAGTGTCGTCTAAACACCAGTACCTGTCCCCACAGAGTTGTCATCTAAACACCAGTACCTGTCCCCACAGAGTTGTCATCTAAACACCAGTACCTGTCCCCACAGAGTTGTCATCCAAAATATTGCATCAAAAGTATTCCGTACAGTCAAGTTCTCCGAATCAAACACATCTGCCCCAATGAACAAATTACCAAAAATCGTCTTGGGGAACTGAAATGTCATCTGAAAAAAGGGGGTTTCAACAATGCTAACATTAACCATTGCTTAAACAAAGCAAGTGGTATTGACAGAAAAGACCTCATCCAATATAAAGAAAAGAACACGGAGAAACTAAACAACAACTTAGTAAACGCTTGAATGGCCTCAGAAGCGATGCATATTACAAACCTGAGCTGTAAGGGAAAGTTTCTGGATTGAAAAGTTAAGACTTGATCACCGAATGGAATCTTGACTTCTATTTTGGTGGTCTCCTCCACTCGTATTAGGACACACAGTCTGCTCAATTGGCCCAAACTATATATTCCACACTGTGATGGGCCATTTATTGAATGAGTTTGGGTATCATACCGTTTTCTAAAAATATTGTTCACTGTGCTATTTGAAACATTAACCATTAATGTCTCATTTCTAATTTTATATTTATTTAAAAGTGTAGCCCTATTGTGTATTTATATTATTGTTATCATAATTTTATTAATTTATATGTGGGATTTCAATTCTATTAAGTATGTATTTTCATATGGCACATGTAACATCTATTTTCTGGGTCTTTTGTCCCGCACATTGACCATCAAAACCCTTTTTTTAACTTGTAAAGTCTCCATATTGGTTTGACATTAGACATTGAAAAAGGCTCTCGGTGAGACGAAAATTTTATCATTCAACAAAGTGTTTAATTCTTTATTACTTTGTTTTGTGTACTTGTTTTACCAACCATTTTAGACGTTTATAATTTATTTTAATTGTATAGTATCGTTATACCGTAACGATCCAACACCCCGTAAGATTGGTCGTTGACTGGTTTTCCAGACGATGTATACTACTAAAGTATCACCACTTATATCATAATAAACAAACATGCTTAGTGGAGGTATTGGTCAATAATGCGTTTTCTTTTTCTATCTTATTTTCAACAGTTTAGTTTGCATTTCAGAACTTCAATGGTTGACAAACTTGACTAAATCGTATCATATGTTAAATCAGATTAAAAAATATGGTCAAGTATTAATAGCTGTTTGTCTATAATCACGTCCGATAACTCGATCTCTTTGGAAAGTAGAATTACCTTCCCTTATAATTCGATGCATCACATTTTGATTTGATTTACAGCAACACAAGTTTGAATGTCTAATCCACTTGTCATATTGGTCTAAAACTGTACTCGTTGTGGTTTGGTTTGATGTATGGTGTTTAACGCCACTTTCAACAACATTTCAGTTATATCGTGGCGTTCAGCTTTATTGGTGGAGGAAACCGGAGTACCAGGAGAAAACCACCGACCTGTCTCAAGTCACTGACAAGCTTGATCACATAATGTTGTATCGAATACACCATGAACGGGGTTCGAACGCACAACTTTAGTGGTGATAGGTACTGATTACACAGGTAGTTGTAAATCCAACTACTATACGTTCACGGCCATGGCGGCCCCCACTCTTTGTGAGTACGATACCTGATGACAATTGCTACATTATTACTTGAAGTAATAAATGAACAGATATTGTAGGCAGTGGTCGAGGTTTTTAATGAACAGATATTTTAGACAGTTGTCAACAATTCGATCAATATAAACAATAAGTGTAATAACAAAATTACCGAGAACTCCGAACAATCTTCCAAATTGAAAGTAAAAAAAAAAGTCAATTTGAAAAAAAAAGTATATGAACAGAAAAAATCAGTCAATAACCGGAAAACTGGGAAAATCGTAATGATCCTGACTTGGTACAGGCATGTCCAAAGAAATGGTGGGTTGAATCAGATTTTAAGGCGCCAAACCTCCCACTTTCATTACGGTTCAAAGTTTCCGGCTGTCACTATATAACAGTATTTATAACAATACTGGAGCAAAATCGGTAAAATAGTAGTCAACGCAGAACTAAATACAGACATACACCTCTCACCTTAAACAATGGAATGCAAAACAGAAAATGACACATGGAGTTGGACATCCAGGTCCTGGTTTGCGACAGCCACAAAAATGTGGCAACCCAACTATGTTAGTAACTCGACTAGTTTATCTAAAGTCTATGTTTAGGTTTAGCTTTATGGTGTTTAACGTCACTTTCAACAATATTTCAGTTATATCCTCAAGGTCAGGATTACCGGGAGAAAATCACTGACTAGTCGCAAGCCACTGATGATAATTTTTTATCTCATAATGTTGTATTAAGTACATCTGAAATTTAGGGTGATATGTAGAAGTACATTATAACTGTTTGTAAATCTTGTATAAATCAAATGGAAGGTGATTTCATATTAAAACCAAGATATTATCGGTTTTGAAAGTCATGAAAAAAGTTTACCCTGGTTTCGTTTTGCTCGATCCTTAGTTTTCTGCATATAGTTTTATGAACCATTCTTTGTCCTTTTGTGCTTTCTCCTTAGGTTTCTGTGTCTGTCCGTCTGTTTACAGCTTTTGATTATCATTCGGTATCTTCAAACTTTTCTTATTAGATTATTATATAGTGAGTTTGATGTTTATTTTCGGGGTACACAATATGTGAAAAGTTGGTTTCTTTTGTTTGCTTGGTGGTGTTTAACGCCACTTTCAACATTATTTCAGTTATTTCGTGGCGGTCAGTTTTATTGGTGGAGTAAACCGGAGTACCCGGATTAAACCATCGACCTGTCACAAGTCACTGACAAACTTTACCACATAATGTTGTATGGAGTACACCTCATCATGAACAAGTCACTGACAAACTTTACCACATAATGTTGTATGGAGTACAACTCTCCATGAACGGGGTTCGAACTCTCAACTTTCGTGGTGATAGACACTGATTACACAGGTAGTTGTAAATCCAACTACATCATGACCATGACGACCCTTTGTTAAAGTGTGTAATCTACCAGAAGTTATGAATAAAATTAAACACTTATTCAATTTGGTATTATACGTTTGTTTAGTGTACGTAATACGATTCAATCTGTAGGTTCTGAAATGTATGTACAATGTCATGAATGTACGTTTTACTATTTGTGACAGCATATGCCGTGGTCATTTTGTGTCCAATCATTTCAGGTTGTTGTTAGTTTTATTGATATTGGGGGAATTGTTGACCGTCAATGTTTAAACATTCTTTTCATAATAAACAAATAAAAATCAATGTCACTGCTGATAATATTTTGCATTCGGAAGAGATTATTTCTCTGATATACAAATGTAATGTGACCTATAGAAGTTCCACTTTTTCAAATAAACGTTAGAGAATACCGAAGTGGCAATAAAAAATAGACAATCCAGAGAAACTGGCAACATAGGGTACACAAGACGAAGACATACAAAGCAAAAACACAACACTATATATGCTTGACACCACTATACACAAAGAAACACAAATAAAGTAGAATTGAGTTTTAGAAGTTCATGATTCGAGCATTCCTGCCAATCGTGATGACTGTTCATTATGTTCAAATATACAAGAAAATTCTAAAATGTGATAGCAAATTCAGTAAAACCTGTCTGTCTTATGTGAACTTCCAAAGGATCATTGAAATAGGGTCACTTAAGACAGGTGGTAACTAAATACAGGTGTAAGTGATATGAAATACACTGTGAAGGGAATTAAAATTAAGATCACATAATACAAGTTATTGCTTAATAGAGGTGGTCACTAAAGCAGGTTGGACTGTACAAACAAATAGTTTCATTGGATTTAGTACTGCGTTGACTACTATTTTACCTATTTTGTTCCAGTAGTGTTATAAATACTGTTATAGTTACAGCCGGAACCTTTGAACCTTAATGAAAGCGAGAGGTTTGGTGCCTTAAAATCTTATTCAACCCACAATTTCTTTGGAAATGCCTGTACCAAGTCAGGGTCATTACGGTTTTCCCAGTTTTCCGGTTGTTGACTGATTTTATTTGTTAAAATACCTATGAGTTTTGACTTCCCTTTGGAAGATTGTTCGGAATTCGGTAATTTTGTTATTACCCTTATTTACAGAAGATTTATATTTATATTTCAATTTCCTATTGAATAATTATGTTGTTGGTTTAATATAAATTAGAATGATTGTTATACATTACATATTTGATAATTAATCTAATTAAGATTAGATCTCCTCGCACCTGCTTCCTGTTTTGTATTGTTTGTTTACTACATAATTTCGTGCTTTTTGTTTTGTATTTATTGTGCTTCTTTTTCTTTTTTTTTCTTTTTCATTTTTCAAACAATTTATCTATAATGTTGTATATTGTATTTTACTATTGCTGACGCATGTACTATTGTAATTATTTATTATGTGGAGAAGACTAATGCAAGTTGGTATAACTTGTGTTATATACCATTGTTATAATAGTTAGCAATACAATATACTTAATCTACATCTAATCCACAAGTCAACACATGTCTAGTAAACAACAGATATATCTATTTTTTTTTATATCAACATAACTTTATTCAAAGTTCAATTTTACCCCGAAGGGTTGAAGGCATATACAAACAACATGCACAAACCAAATAGACATAGACATTTATCCTGCAATGACAGCATTTACCGACCAATATAGCCTGCCCAATATTTTTTTTGATATTGGTCAGTTATATATAGAATAAAATTTTATATTTGGCAAACTCATCGGGGCACATTGGGGGATATTGTTTTCAAATACATACACAAAATTATTTCAAATACTTTTATCATCGTCCAGTAAACGTTTATTTACGATTTAAAATTGCAGGATAAATACAATACATGTGCACTGTCGAAGCATATAGGTAAATATGTGTATTCGGCGCTAAACGTGGGAAAAGGCTCGGCGAAGCCTCGCCTTTTCCCCCGTTTCTAAGCCTCATACACATATTACCTGTATGCTTCGACAGTGCACATGTATTGTATATATATCTTTTCTAATTTTAAAATTACTTGTTGTTTTATAATTCTGTTTTTCTATACATATGCACGTGTTTTTTTTTGTTTTTTTTTATTGCCTTTTAGAATTTCAATGGACTAAATCGCTTTTCGCGTTAATTCACAATATATATCTATATAACATATGCATCAGAACCATATTGTTTTTACCTTTAATATAAGAGGAGTTTGAAGATACCACAGGGGAGGTAATCAGAATCTGTACATCTAAGATACCACAGGGAGGTAATCAGAATATGTACATCTAAGATGCCACAGGGGTAATCAGAATCCGTAAATTTAAGATACCGCAGGGAGGTAATCATAATCCGTAAATCTAAGATACCACAGGGAGGTAATCAGAATCCGTAAATCTAAGATACCACAGGGAGGTAATCAGAATCTATACATCTAAGATACCACAGGGGGGTAATCAGAATCCGTAAATCTAAGATACCACAGGGAGGTAATCAGAATCCGTAAATCTAAGATACCACAGGGAGGTAATCAGAATTCGTAAATCTAAGATACCACAGAGGTAATCAGAATCCGTAAATCTAAGATACCACAGGGGTAATCAGAATCTGTAAATCTAAGATACCACAGAGGTAATCAGAATCTGTAAATCTAAGATACCACAGAGGTAATCAGAATCTGTAAATCTAAGAAGAATAGACAAAACAATGGCCAAACGAAAAAGGATAAAAGGACAAACAACAATCTATAAAACTATAGATGGAGTAGCACGAACCACAGGTATTGTAACATCACTGTAACAATGACATAGTTAAATTTAGAGTTATGAGCTCACGACCCCCAAACACTTCTTGTAGAAATGGCGATCCCAAACATTTCCTGTAAAAAGAGTTTGAAGATACCAAAAGGGGTAATCAGAATTCGTACATCGAAGAAGAACAGACAACACAATGGCCAAAAGAAAAAGTACAAAGGGACAAACAACGATCTACAAAACATACACATAAAACAAAAGATCGAGTAACACGAACTCCACTAAAAACCAGGAGTGAACTCAGGTACTCCGGAAGGGTTGGCAGTTCCTGCTCCACTAGAGGGACAACCATCGTGTTAATCTAGATACAAAACCGGTGATAAGTCGTGGAATTAACTATCCGTAGCACTTCCTGTAAAGTTGTTAAGTGTGTTCGATTCAAACATGAACCTGAATTCAAAGTCTAATAATTACTCCAGATATATATACTATTTTCGTTACCATATATTTATACTGCAATCAGTGCAATTGTATTGCCTATGTAAAGTTGTGCGTATAAAGCTTTGATTTATGCTTCTACTAGACGTATAATGTATCCTGGTACCCGGCGTCTTATGTAGAGCAAAGCGGAAAAGACACTTGTCAAGCGCGGACTGCCCTGAAGACACACTTTAAGAAATTCGACTAAAATTTCCAATGTTTTTGATTTTTTGTGTGTTAATAAAATTGTTTCTAAAGATCGTATAAATACATTTTATATTTGACAAAAATGTATGAACATTAAATATTGATTTGCTGTTGTAAATTTTAATTATAATATCCTACATTTTTTCCAGAAATGAAATTTGAATAGTAAGATTCATTAAAAAATGGAGAAACATTATTTTCAATTTATAGTGACATGGCTAATTGATTAATTATGTATTTAATAAATAAAAATGTTATAAAAGAAATGTGATTTATATGTAGATGTGAAATGGCTAATTGTGTACTATATAAATAAAAAAAAAAACATTATGAAAGAAATATGATTTTTATGTAGTAGTGACATGGCTTATTATATACTAGTACTATATAAATAAATATGATTTTTATGTAGTAGTGAAATGGCTAATTATTTACTATATAAATATAAATAAAATATCATAGAAATTGCTAATTATAAATAAAAAAATATAAATAAAATATCTAAGACTTACCTGCCATTCCTAGAATGAGATAGAGAACTGTGGCTTGTAAAAAAAGTCTCGCCATTATTATAGAAATGAAACAAAATATCACAGACGTGCACAATAGTCTACAAACAAACTGTTCTAATCAAATGGTAGTGTACGGTTGGTATATAATATATGTTCTCGTAGATGTTTGATTTCAATTAAGCAAATTCAAGTGCATAATGAATATTGTATTGAAGTAATTATTTGAAGTAAATTTATTCTGCTATTCTTCGCCCCCACTAAGAATGACGATGTTGTTAGCGGTACTTTATCTAACAGTAATGGATTAATCAAGTTCATTGTATTTTATTTAATTGGGGACATTTATCTGTAATAAAAGGTGTGACTTTGAAGACGATAGGCTGACAGATTATGCAAAACCCTTTTTGATTGGTCGGTTATTTTTTAATCTGGTACTACACGATATTTGACGTGAAGTTTAATAACTTAGGTAAATCGTTACTGGAATTTTCTGTCGACTTTAAACAGAGGCGAATCTGCGTCTACAAAATATGATAAATCAATTATAAAGTAAGAAAGAAGAATTGTGTTTATAGGGGTTGATTGAATGTAAAAAAAAATGTTGTAAGGGACATATAATTATAATAAAGAGACAACGAATGTCAGGTAATTAACGGGGGGTAATTCTACCGAGTTAATACAATTGTAAACCTCAATACTCTAATCTTTAAGGTTTAAACAATCATTCTATTTGGCATTTGAATGTCATCGAAAAAAAACCTTATTTTTTTTCCCCGTAATTATAAAGATATTTATAATCAAACATAAAGATACATATGGCAGTTTGGTTTTATTCGTTTCAATGATGTTTAAAATATTTTACTATTTTTACTATAATCAGACAACACAATGGCCAAATGGACAAACAACGATCTACAAAACATACACCTTAAAATAATGATCTAGTAGCACGAATCCCACTGAAAACCAGGGAATGAACTCAGGTGTTCCGGAAGGGTAGGTAGTTCCTTCTCCACTAGATATCTACTTTTTATCAAATGTAGCCAGTTTTATTGGTTTCAATGATGTTTAAAATATTGTACTTTCTACTATTTTTACTATAATCGTACCTGATGAAGGTTTATTCCAGAAACGTGTAGTGCATATCTACGTTTCTTTTATCAAATGTAGCCAGAACTGAGGGAGAAATAGGCGCCAAAATACTATATTTGTATTTTGTTCAGTTTGTTTTACAAGTAGAACATTATAAATCAAGTTTTACAATCATATATAGTTCCAGGGTCACATTTTAATTGAATATATGAACATTTATGTAAAAATTAAGCAATATAATTTGAATATATTTTCTTTTTCAATAAACAATTGTATAAGACGCTTGTTTGACAGCATCTCCAATAAATACATGCATGGATTGATTTTTCTTTTTGGTGCTGAACGCCACTTTCAGCAATATATCAGCTATATCATGGCGATCAGTTTTAGTGATGGAGGAAGCCAGAGTACCCGGAGAGAACCACCGTCCATGGGCAAGTAAATGATCAACTTTATCACTTGCGGCTTGCAAGTCGAGTGCCCCCTTTTTGTAATTTACAAAGCTGGACGCGAACCCACGCCGTATTGGTGATAGGCTTGTATGAGTTGTTAGGTAATCCAGCTACCTAACTCATTGAGCCACCCGGTTTTGAATTATCAAGAGAAGAAGGTTCAGATATCATATGTTGTTTTACTCCGCCACATTCTTTTGCCTGACCCAAGCCAGTACATGGATTTTCAACGTCATATGTTATTGTCTTTTTGTGTTCAATGATGAATACATCAGCAGATTGATTGATTGATTTTTGGCGTTTAAGCAATATTTCAGCTATATCATGGGACCAGTTTTAGTGGTGGAGGAAGCCGGAGTACCCGGAGAGAACCACCGACCCTTGACAAGCAACTGGTAAACTTTATCATACATCAGCAGAGGAATGAAATATAAATCACCGCTAGTATTTGCTCTGTTGGTTACAACTCGTTGCAGTAGTCCATACAGATGTAGAACTGAACAAAAATTAGTGTTTTGTTAATGGAGAATGTCTCGCTCATAACACGTTAAAGATAGTATGCAATATTTAGCTCCCATTTGACACTTTTTTAAGAGTGTTTATTTCTGGTCCGTTGTAAGGCAACATTTGTCAACACTGTCCACTTTTTATTGTAATAATATTAATTTCCCCAATAAGCCCATCCCACTTCCAAATGTTTACCTACCTTATGTATTGTTTGTGAGGAAAGTTTGGGGATACCAAAGAGGTAATCAGTAGAATTAGAGACAACACTATGACCAAAAGAAAAAGAACAAAAAGACAAATAACGATATACAAAAAATTACACATAAAAGGAAAGATCGAACAACACGGGGCCCGGGTGGCTCAATGAGTTAGGTAGTTGTTGTGCCCGGGTGGCTCAATGAGTTAGGTAGTTGTAGGGCCCGGGTGGCTCAATGAGCTAGGTAATTGGATTACGTAACTACTCATACAAGCCTATCATGGTATAGCTGAAGTATTGCTGAACGTGGCGCTAAACACCAACAAATAAATCTAAATCTTAATCAGTATCTATGACGTTAACTATTTTTAAATTTCGGAGACAATCGAAATTGATTTGATCATGCGTATCACCATCTCTCTGACCTGGATTGTCAACGTGACGAGTTGTGGTGTTTTCATGTTCACTGGTGAGGTCAGCGATTGTTATACTTTTTATCGATATTGACAAAATTGTTGACCATCACTAATTAACCTTTCTAATTATAACTATCATGTCATGTTAAAAGTTTTGATTCCACAAAGTACGGGGCCCGTCTTGGTCGTATGGTAGTTGGATGTACTACTACCTGTGCAGTCATTGCATATCACTACTAACGTTGTGAGTTCGAATCTTGTTTATAGCGAGGTGTACTCAATAAAACAGTGAGTGATAAAACTTGTTAGAGATTTGCAACAGGTCAGTAGTTTTCTCTGGGTACTCCATTTTCTTCCATTAATAAAACTGACCGCCACGATATAGCTGAAATATTGTTGAAAGTGGCGTTACACAAGATAACCCTAATCATAATCTTATTTCCACAAAGTACCGTTATCACCCTCGAGGTCACTGACAATAAATGTTTTGGCATTTCTAATACCTTTGTATACTACAGTCATAGTGTATAGACCATATGCACATTTTTTAGAATTGTGTCCGGCTTTATTTGGCAGCTCCATATGTATCTTGTTATTTTTGATTTCGTTGTGTATGTGGATAAAAGATTGCCATTGGTTCCTCATAAATTGGGAATCATCCAATCAAAATATATGTTGTACCACAAGGTACACATTGAAAAGGAAGGATGAAGACTTCTATTTTGACACATCTAATGAATAATGAAAAAGAAACTGACATTTCGTTCACTAATTTTACATTCTAGAAACAAATGTATTGATTTAACAACGGAAAATAATTCCCGACAAAGCTTTACCTAAGTCGTGGCTTTTTATATCTCAGTTGTTCTATAAGAAAGTGTTTTAAGATACCAAAGGTGTAATCAGAATCTGTAAATTGAATAAGAACAGACGACACAATGGCCAAAAGAAAAAGTACAGAAGGACAAACAACGATCTATAAAGCACTACACACTACACACATACTATAGTGAATGATCATTCAAATTTTCCAAGAGCCGATTTTTTTTCTTCCGTATTTTTCTAGAGCTTTATTTGAGTGCCAAGGAAAAATGAATACTTCTATTTTGACACATCTAATGAATATTGAGAAAAACCTGACATTTCGTTCACTAATTTTACATTCTAGAAACAAATTTAAAAACAGAAAATAATTTGCAAATCTTCAATGTTTGCAGCTCATATTTTTTTCTTCCTCTTTATTTGAGTGCACCTCCTTACTATGAGTAGTTTATACGAAATTACATTTTAATTTTCTATATTATATCGCCATATTGTTTTTGTAGGTCGCCTACTTGACTCAGTTCCCGTCATATGTAATTGTTTTTTATTCTCATTTTTAATTACTCGGATTATTTTGCAAAAAAAATAAGGTTCAGTCATAGAAACAATATATTTTACCTGACAACCAGAAATCAAATTATGTGAAAATCTGTTTAAACTTACATCCTGTTCTTTACTTATTAATACTCATTGTTTACACTGGTCTTCAATGAATTAATAAGGTATACAATTTTAGTTAGAATCCACTCAGTTTAAATGTTAGGAATCAAATTATATTATTTTCACTTCCTTCTGGGTAACAATTAATTTTGACCTATATACACCTTCTGTCCTTCCATGACGTTGTTCTAATAAAATGGGCGAAAATGTTATTTTTCTATGAGATTGTTAAAAAAAAAATTATTTGAAATTCAAAACATAATAGTTTGTACAAAATTATACGTTTAAAACGACAATTTTAGAATGTATGCACAGATTGCCATATAAACCATGTGCATTTTCAATGTATGATATTTCGAAATATTTGACTTTATTATCGCAAAAGGGCACCATGACCCGCCACCATGGTATGGTATTTCCATGTGTATATAGCTATTTGATCAGTTTCTATCTTCACTAGTGGTGTACTCGATACCGGTATAACTTAATATTATAAAGTGTGTTACAAAATGTAGTCAAGAGCGGTAGGTCGATTGTTTTCTACGAGTACCGTGGTATGATTCTTGTAGAGATGTTCTTGTGTTGTGATATCAACTATGGTTTCTGCATAAAAACGATGTTTGGATTGTCTTTTCCCGAGTTGCTTGTAAGAGGGCTCATTTCATATTGATGTTATATGTGTTTATTTGTCCAAAACGTCTTGAATACATGAGTAGCATGCAGGAACTGATTACCCTTAGCGATGACGTGGGTTCACCTCCGGTTTTTGGTGGGGGTCCGTGTTGCTAATCTTTTTAAGTTTTCTGTGTTTGTCTTCATCCTGTGTCTTGTGTACCCAATGTGGCCAATGTCTCTAGATTGTCTATTCTTGAATGTCCCTTCGGTTTTCTCTAACGTTTAGTTTTCACTGGATCAGGTCTGACAGAGGCTCTTTAATCTCCTGGACGTAATCTCCAATATGAGTTTCACACATTTTTTTTACAAAACTTTTCATATACCAGAAAAATATATGATAATAATCAACCCGATCGAACAGAACATTAACTCATTTAAACAAAAAGGTTAAATCATGGTCTAAATAAACGTAAGAGAATACCGAAGGGGCAATCAAAAATGGACAATCCAGAGGAACTGGCTACACAAGGTGAAGATCAACAAAACAAAAGCACAATACAATATGTGTTGGGTAAACAAACAATTATATAACGTAAATAAGACATGAGCCCTGGAGGTAAGGACGAACCGAACATCATTTTTATGCGGACATCGTAGCGGACAACACAACACGGAACTCAGAACGTAAACACACATAATAGGAGTGAGTGATTGTTGTTTAACGCCAACTTAGCCATTTTTTTCAGCTATATCATAGCGAGAACAAGTTATTTTACAAGGAAATGATGATGATGATGAGGTCCGCTATGTACTAGACCAACCCGCTTTAAGCTGTATTGTTCATAGTGTTAGCTCACTGGAACAAAAATCCGTGGATAGACATGTCGTCCCCCCCCTTTTCCAACACATAATCCTGATTCCGTACCAACCAGTCTTTGCTCTTTCTCCTTAATGCTGCGTGGTTAGCGGAGAAGCAACAAAAAACAATTTTGTTTGCGTACATAGAAATAGTAACACAAGATATCTAATTTATAGTAACACAAGATATCTAATTTATAGTAACACAAGATATCTAATTTATAGTAACACAAGATATCTAATTTATAGTAACACAAGATATCTAATTTATAGTAACACAAGATATCTAATTTAGTTCGCACGACACTATTATGGAACAACCCTAATCAAGTACGATCAAAGTAAAAACAAAACTTGAAAACCCAATCATTTAAGCCGCTGTGAGCAAGAAAACCAAAGGGTTTATATCATATAAGGTACCATATCAATAGGCACAGTCAAACCTGCTCATGCGTCACCTCTATTAAGCAGTCACCTGTATTAAAAAGTCACTTTTTTCTAGTACTGTCAATGAAACTTTCATATAAATTGAACCTCATTTGAGAAGTCACCTTTCATATTAGGCCACACTATCTTTGTCCCAAAGGTGACCTCTTAATATAGGTTTGACTGTATGTAAATATCAACGATTTTCGTAGGGCCGCGATGATCGAATTGTAGTTGGATTTCTAACTACCTGTGGAATCAGTGCCTATCATCACTAACGTTGTAGGTTTGAACTCCACTCAGGCAAGGTGTACTCGATACAACATTATGCGATAACGTTTGTCAGTGACTTGCGGCAGGTCGGTAATTTTCTCCGGGTAACACGGATTCCTCCACCAATAAAACTGACCACCACGATACCGTTTAACTGAGATATTGTTGAAAGTGGCGTTAAACACCATAACCCAGCCACTAATCCTCTACGGTTTTATTATCTTCATTTACAGCATGGTGATAGAAACATGGACGGGAAAGACCTTTTTTGATCTAGATATATGTCAGTAAAATAAACAAGATCATTATTGTCAGCACTAGATGACACGTCATTCCAGAGTTTAGAACTAACCATCAAAACACATCTTATTTAAATTGCATGGTATAATGTAACAAAAAAAACGCATCAAAGACCTGCTGTATTATGATACACTTTAATTTACTAATTATATATATATTATATTTCATGTATGTACAAACATCTATTGATGGTATCGAATGTCATATCATAAGCCAGACATCAACACAATGATGTTGCAGTAACATCACTAAATTATTATGTTTTATACGAAACTAATGTTGATAATGGGATAATAGTGTAATCCGAAAATTTCTCTTTTTACATGAAAGACATGGAGTCTTTAACTATCGAGGTCAAAGGTCACAATGATGGAATTTATTTGGAATTGAAATAGATAATGGATCACAGAATAACGCTTATATGTATTACTGACAACTAACAATATATGTTGAATTGTATGACGATCTTGAAAGATAACCATCAAAAGAAACAATTTGACACACAATTAGAGTTATTATTTTGAAATAAATCCAGATAAAATGTGGAAAGGTGAATCAGAGGTCACATAGGTCGTGGGCGTTCAGTATGAAATGTTTATCTAACAACAAACGTTTGAAGATGCCAAAAGATTATCAGAAGCCGTCAATCGAAGGACAGACGATACAATGACACAAAAGTAGACAATGATGTACACAATACTACACAGAGGACAAAAGATTGAATAACACGAACCCTACTAAAGTATGTTCTGTCAAAATAGCGTTAACAAAGAAAATGTAAAACATGTGGGAGATAAATTATTGTATTGACACATACACTTCCGGAACTACGTTCTTCATGACGTGGTCAAAATGGGATTGAGGGAAATGTTTACCTCTTTTCGGTCTGTTAATAATGAGAGTTCCTGATGAAGGTTATTCCAGACACGCGACGTGTTCACTAAATTTGATATCTACATTTTATTATGGTGGTTTTAGTAACTATTTGGTCATAGATAAAACATTGTCCAATGCCTGCAACCCGCATCGGTGGTGTAATGGTTAGCGTGCTCGTAGATCGTTGGTACTAGCCCTGATCCGGTCAAACCAAAGATTATGAATTTGGTAATTGTTTAGTTTATAATTATTTCATTTGATCAATGATACAAAGAGGATCAGACACAAGTTTTGCCAACTTATGGAATCTTCTCCTATATATACAATCATTATTACATTATATTGAGAATGCACAAGAATTACGTTTTTGAATTTGGATAATGAATCTAATTTTCTGATTGCAATGTCAAGTTTGTTCCATTCTTTAACTGTGGAAGGAATAAATGACGAATTGATTAAAAAAGAGTCTACAGAAAGGAACTATTAAATGATCGCCATTTCGCAAAGGGTATATAGTAGTACTCTGAATAGTTGGGGGAACTAGACGATGGAAGTATTCAGGTGCCATTCCACATATTATATTAAAAAATAATTGGAGTTTGCTGCGATATCTTCGGTCTGATAGTGTTTCCCAACCTGTCTCAGCATATAAATACTCCGATGGCATTTGTTGCGCATCCACTAAGCATTAAGGTGAAAAAACAAAGACTGGTTGGCTCGGAATCAGAATAATGTGTCCGAGTGGAGCGACATGTCTCTTCGTGGACTGTTGTTTCAGTGAGCTTGCACTATAAAAATCCCACTAAGTCGACTACAAACAGGACTTCATCATCATCTCATATAAAATTAACTTGTTCACGCCATGATATAGCTACAAAATTAACTTGTTCACGCCATGATATAGCTACAAAATTAACTTGTTCACGCCATGATATAGCAACAAAATTAACTTGTTCACGCCATGATATAGCTACAAAATTAACTTGTTCACGCCATGATATAGCTACAAAATTAACTTGTTCACGCCATGATATAGCTACAAAATTAACTTGTTCACGCCATGATATAGCTACACAATTAACTTGTTCACGCCATGATATAGCTACAAAATTACAAAAGGGTTGGCAGTAAACAACAATCATTCACTCACTCACACAATGCTTGCTTCTCTTGTCAAATATAAAATCGTGATTGATGCTTACTTTACCCAACACTGACAACACATTGTTCTATAACTGTTGTGGTCCATTAGAGGGCCGTCGTGATCGTGGTGGTATGGTAGTTAGATCTACCACCTGTACAATCAGTGCCTTTCCCCACTAACGTTGTGGTCCAGTAGAGGGCCGTCGTGATCGTGGTGGTATGGTAGTTAGATCTACCACCTGTACAATCAGTGCCTTTCCCCACTAACGGTGTGATTTCGAACCACATTCACTGTGAGGTGTACTCGATACAACATTATGTGATAACGTTTGTCAGTGACTTCCGACGGGTTGGTGGTTTTCTCCTGCTATTCCGGTTTCCTCTACCAATAAAATTGACCACCATGATATAACCGCGATATTGTTGAAAGTGGCGCTAAACACCATAAACCAAACCACATCCTTGTACTAGGTGCCGTTTCTTCTTGTGGACAAGGACTTGTGTATGCTTGTTCTTCTCGTTATGGTAATGATGATCATTTGATATATTCTTCACAGGGCGGTTGTTACATGTGGGGCAGGAACTGCTAACCCTTCCGGAACACCGAAGATCACATCCGGTTTTTAGATGGGTTAGTGTTGCTCCATCTTTTATTTTCTGTGTTATGTTTTGTAAACTGTTGTTTGTCCTTTCGTCTTTTTTATCTGTTGACCATTGTGTTGTCTATCCTTCTATTTACAGTTTGTGATTACAAATTTGCCTTCTTCAAACTTTTGTTTACAACTGTGAGACAAACACTGCTGAGCGATCAACTAATTAATGACGGCGACCGCAAACCTTCCGAAATGAAGACTTCATTCTAGCTCTCATGAGCATATACATAAGCAGCTTATTCGTCAAATATTCTATGCATCATCAGCTGATCTATTTCTATTTATAGTACTGCAGTATTTATGATGCAATTCCTTTCAATTATTGCGGAATTTCTTTTGAATGCTTCCTTCATTTTGTTTTGTCATTTTTTTTTCTATAATTAGTAAGAAAGGATATGGATATAAGTTGACATGAGACACAATCCTACCATATAATTAGATATAAATTAAAGTACAGGAACAGGGCTTTTGTTGCTGTTCTACATTTAAATGTCACGGTCTTAGAATTTACTTCATTTAATTCAGGGGCCGGATGTCTCAATGAGTTAGGTCGCTGGATCTAACAACTCATACAAGCCTATCACCAATACGGCGTGGGTTCGTGCCCAGCTTTGTAAATTTTAAGAAGGGTGCACTCGAGTCGCAACCGCAAGTGATAAAGTTTACCAGTTGCTTGCCCATGGTCGGTAGTTCTCTCCGGGTACTCCGGCTTCCTCCACCACTAAAACCAGTCGCCATGTGATAGTTGAAATATTGTTGAAAGTGGCGTTAAACACCATAAAGCCTAAAACGTAAACTTATCTATTTCTACAACTTTTCCATGATATTTGGGAACTACTCTGACGCCGCAGTATTTGTGTATATTGTTACTTAGAATATGTAATGTACTTATACAGTGAAACCTGTCTAAACCGAACCCTGAATAAACCGAAAACCTGCCTAAACTGAACAAATTCTTCAGTACTAAAGGGGTTTGGTTTAGACAGGTTTTACTGCATATTATAGAGGACGTTAGTCCTCATTACTGTAGAATACATCGGTAGACTACACACTGATGCTCAATTTCTGGCGTCGGTCTCGCGTCTATACTAACTGAGAGAATTGGGGCACCATATAACCCGGATGTGTAAGCCAGCTTAAATCCGAAAGTATCTACTGTCATAAAAAAAAAATAATAATAGCAACTTTGTTTTGTTTTAGAAAAATAAAACATTTTATTTTATTCAATAAATTAGAATAATACATCTATTTGGCAACCAATATTATAATATGGGACGAAGTCCCAACTATGGTAGAAATAGCAATTTGTTTCTATATACTAATGCCTAAATTTTCATGCACCGGAAATGACATACCGGAACCAATATATTAATACATGTACAGTTACAGTGGGTTTCTGCAAAAAATTCGATGCAGTAAAAAATTGCTCTTGTATGGGCACGAGTATCAAAGTACTAAAAACGGCATATTGTATAAATAAAATCAAGAACGGGTACAAGGATGTAGAAAAAAACCAAGTTGCAGCTCTCGTGAGAAGTGGAACCTGTTCAAAATATCGCGTGAAGTAGTCCTTGACATCCATAAACAAAGATGACCGACAATGTTTATAATCTTTATGATGCATAAAACTAATGACGGCTTTTCTCGTGAATAAAGCATCGCACATGAACAACAAAATGTGCAAACTAAAGCTATAGTACACCCTAAAAGCTTAAAATGTATTCTAGGTGTAAATAGGAAAAGTACCGGCTCTGCAGTTATGGCAGAGTTGGGACGTTTTCCATTATTCTTTTACAATAATATTAAATATGATAAAATATTGGGTTCATTTGGAAAATAATGGTGATACTTTATTACAGGAAGCACTATTTGTTTCAAAAAGTTTACACGAAAATGGCAAAGAATCTTGGTATAGTTGTGTAGTAAATGTTCTGGAGCTTCTGGATCTCAAACCATGTAATCTACTTCGTAAAAGTAAATATTTGATTAAAAAAATTGTCATAGGAAAACTTAAAGAGTTATATTTTAAAACATGGAAAACAGAACTGTTTAATGATGATAGAAGAGAATATAACCAAAAAATAAACTAAGAACATATCGATTATTTAAACAAATTTTAATTTCGATCCAGATTTAAATATACTTAATTTCAAACAACGCCAAGCCCTTACCAAATTAAGAATAGGAAATCATCATTTAGAAACTGAATTGGGAAGGCATAAAAATATTAAAGCAGCAGACCGAATATGCAAAATATGTAAAGATGGAGTGGAAGATGAAACTCACTTCCTCGTCAAATGTCAAAAGTTTGAATATATTAGAAAACCTTATTTAGAAACTATCTATGCACTATGTCCAAACTTAAAAACATGTAATAATGAAAATATCTTTATTTGGGTTATGGAATGCGAGAATCCAGAGGCTCTAAGAACCTTAAGTAATTTAATCATAGAGCAGGGGCGGATCCAGGGAGGGGGCGCACCCGGCGCGCGCCCTCCTAAAATTGGAAAACAATTGATTTTTTTGCGTAAAATCGTGATTTTTAACACGAAATACCCCCAAAATTTTCACGCATCGCTCCGCTCGGCCCAATTATTTTAACTGCATTCCCCCTAACTTGAAATCCTGGATCTGCCCCTGATGGCGACCAGTTTTAGTGGTGGAGGAAGCCGGAGTACCCGAAGATAACCACCGACCATGGGCAAGCAACTGGTAAACTTTATCACTTGCGGCTGCGAGTCGAGTGCACCTTTTTGTAATTTACAAAGCCCGGCGCGAACCCACGCCGCATTGGTGATAGGCTTGTATGAGTTGTTAGATCCAACGACCTAACTCATTGAGCCANTTTATCTGTCGGTTTGTTGTATATGTCAGTTGACATAATACCATTTTCACAGGTGGTGTAAGTATCCAGAAAGGATATGTTATTTCTAGATGTTTCATGGGTGAATTTTATAGTGGGGTGAACATTGTTGGCATGGTCAAAGAAACGATTGAGGGTTTATATATATATTATACCATTCAATATGTAAAGAAAACAATAAATGTTTCCTAGAAAATTCACATGATATTTCTGAATATTTTATATAAGGACAATCTATTCAATGTAATACACTTCATGATAATGAAAAGACATATTATTTTTATTCTTATGTAATTTTAAATATCTCAGGGCCACAGGAACCATTGAGATTTGTTTCTTCTCTGCTATGCACAAATCATTAATTAACAAGAATAGAGATGGTTGGCTTGTAATGAGGATGATGTGTCAGTAGAGCAATATGTCTAATCCCAGTCTGTTGCGAACTAGCACTGTCAAAATCCAGCAAAGCGTTTGAAATGTAACTTATTCTCACCATGATATAGCTGAAAATTGATCACTTGACGTTATACTCACTCACACTCTCAGAAACTACATTCATAGTACTTTACTTATTAAGCCACAATTGCACATGAAAATGATCGGCCCCTTATTTTTAGGTCCTCACATGCATCTTAGAAATCGAACACCAAATAAACGTAAGCCGGTGCACCAAAATAGCTTTACTTCTTCGGAATATCTCATGGACGTAGTATAGCCATCTAAACTAAACCACCGAACTACATCTAAAAACAGTAAAAAGGCAATGTTATCCATTGGAATTGTTTTTCGGCCAGCAGTCTATTAAATGATACGTATTTTGTCTCTTTTATTTTCTTATAATGTCTGTATAACTTCTGGTAATAAGGACTCAATATCTTGATAGGAAGATTCATTGGTATCAATTCTTGTGATTTCAAAACTTTCATTTTCGGAATCAGAACTTGTTGAAGCATCGATTTCCTTGTTAGTGGTATCAGTAACATTCACAATTTTTATTTAAAGGGTTTTCTTTTGGTACAAAATTTGGTTTTGAAACATGTATCGTCTCGCTTTCTTTATTTCTAGTTATTGTGCGACCTTGTTCCCTACATAGCTCTGAATTATCTTAAAATTCAATGTTCTTAAAAGTTTCCCTTCTGACAGTTTAAATTAAATTGCCTTGTCATGATGCTGTTCCATCAAATGTTACACAATTAAAGAAAAGGTTGAAAGTTTCTCGGTGCATAATACACATAAGTATGTCATGTTGTCCCTGCAATAGAAACAAAAACACCCTTTAAAATGATCGTTCTATATATGATGTATGTTGTACATCTCTTGATAATCGTTTAAATAGATGCAAATATTTATCAAAAAAGCATAAGAAGTTTCTCATGATAAGACAGCATTCATACAACATGTACTAGAGAAAAAGAAAGAGAATCAAATATAAACGAAACACAGAATATAACTTACATAAAAACTAAAGCATTATCCAAATTTTCCATTATGAAATCGGAATAAGATTATCTGGGTAATATATCTTAACAAACACGCGAGATTATGGAATTTCGTCGATCTCTATAATGAAATCACATGATTGCAACATCCTGTGCAAAGTTTACTTTTCAAATTGATAATTAAACTGTCTTGTCCGAAAAAAAAAAGAGAAAGAAAAACAGTTAAAACGAAAAGTTGAAGAAGCCATTAATATAGATAATGGCAATATTTTATTGATTATAACTGCAAGCTGTCGTACAGTACGAATGTTATTTTTAGGCAATTCACCGTACAGTACTGAACAATTCGCTGTACAACGCAATGAAAATATTTTGACTAAAATCGTCCAGAATAAGCTATTTCTACAAAAATGTTGAATTGACACCAAGTTATAATGACCAATAGTTGCTACCTTTTCCGTAAAATACGCGATATGCGTCCAAACAATGACGCTCGAGACGATTTAAAGCGTCGGATGATTGTTTTGACAGGTACCAGATGCACTTATTTTGAATTTAAAACGACGAATAAAACATTCTGCATGGTTATATATGCTGCGATTCATTGCTAAATTTCTTACAAATTGGCATATAACTTCTTGACAACATAATACAATTATAAACAGGAATAAATTATGAAATTCCTACCTCGTGTGTGCGATCCGTTCTTGTTCTCCCGCTTGCCTGGTACACAATTTCCGGTGTCAATGATACACAGTGACAACCAGAACAAGGAGAAAAGCTCGTTCTTAATACTTTCATAATGTTTGGTTTTTTTTATTTACAGGATTAAATCCTGTTCATATTCATACCCCGACTTGTTTTCAAGAACTTGATGATTGTTAAATATTTCGTAAATTTATAAAAAGTATCATATCAAAATTGAATGGAATGTTTGATAGTGTGATCATTTGGCCAATGAACATAGCTGTGTCATCTATTATCATGTTTGTTATCTTACATTTTTTATATTTATTTTAGTTCTCCCAAGTCTATATCGGTAAAATGGTTCCCGTTCTGTCAAATCATTCACTGTAAGTTGTCTATAACGATGATTGCTGGTACGAAACGACACAAGTACTTGCATGACATCCATTTTTAATTTACAATTAAGAATTTAATAGCGCTCGTTTGTACAATTAAATATACTCGAAAGTTAATAGTCTATTAACGTTAATTGAGGTTTGTGCAACAGAAATAATTCACTATTAACTTTAATAGTAATTTTAATAGTAAATTAACTTTAATTGTGCTTTGTGCAACCCAGTCCTGGATTAGAAGATTAAATGAGTTATTGTAAACAGAAGACAGCATTATCGTGTGTCATTTCTTCGATAGTTAGGTACCGGTAATTCGTCTCTATGTCGGATATTCCCCTTATGTCGGACATCTTTGATGGCTAGTTCAGATTATTTACGAATGTTTAATTATTTTGCATTCAAAATATCAAATTACGACAAACATAACTAGATCTAAATATATCGTCATCTGTCATCAGTAAATGTGTGCATTCTTTCATAGTGCTCCTGAAAAAGGTGATATTTGGAGGATAAAATATGCCTTTGACTCTGACACAATTGTCCGACATAAGGACGAATTGAACGGTATTGGTTGTTTTATCCTCATCGATACATTGTTGAATAAAACAAATATGAAATAGATTTAAACTAATGGTTAATGTTCGATTGAAAATATGCGACAACTTAATATAAATAAAAATATATCATATTCGTTTTAGTGTATATTTTGAAGCGTCTGTGTAAATGGAGAATGCATGTGTCCGTTTCAGGGACGAAATTCACAGATGTGTTTTAAAGGCTGAAATGAGCACTCAAAAGAAGTTTCGAAAGAATATTTGGTGGTTTTTTTTTGCTCTCTAAGTACAAGTAAAGGATTTCCGAACGTTTTCTCATGTTTACCATCAAGTGTGTGACTCTGACTGTCGTACAATGAAAGAAGATGTCCGACGTAAGAAAAAAGACGTGTTTTCTCCACGTGGTTTTCACTATTTTAAATATTACGTGCGCTGAACGTTTCGACGAGTGTGATTATTTAGTGCTTTCTTGTTGTTGACATTGAGAAGTCTTGTTATCTGAGATCTGAGATATAGTATTTGTTTTCAAGGAAGTGCTATTTTGCAGGTTGCAGGTTGCGGACCACAAATATAAAATGTCAGGTTCTGAGGAGGTTGACCTAGTGTAAGAATCTGATTAGTTTTCTGGATACATAAATCTATCATTATCCAGTTGCATAAACAATTAAATTCATAACAGTGGACTTTCAACATCTTTGAGGCCAATATAAAGAAAATATTTGCTTAAAATTGTTTTATGCCCTTTCTTGAAGTACAAAATTTGATGCCAGAAACAAATACAATAATAATGGTTCCCAAGTCAAGGTTTTGGGGGAAATTGAAAAGTTTTATGTATGACACCCAGACATTCTAGAAGTGCTTGAGGTGTCAACATTAATTTGCAGACCCATAACAACGAAAAGGGTAAGTATTATTTTTTCCCTTTTTATCTTTTTTGTCTTGAGAGGGAGGGGGGGTTGCCTTTGGTTAATGGAAAGTCCCAAATATGTAATTCCTATATTATATTACATGATCACAATCATGTGTGCACTTAAGCTTCAACCCGCAACCTGCAACCTGCATCCTGCAACCCGCAACCTGCAAATTAGACATTTTCTTGTTTTCACAGTGTTTACGTGCGTGTATGATAAAGTTTGCTATCTATCATTGTATTACCGTTAATGACCGCCACATTTGTAAAATAGAACAATGTTTGCTATTCATGAATACTAATATACAATTACTAGAGGTTGTCAGCGGACGAATATAACATACATTTGACGGAAAGCCATCACAAGAAGAATAAACAAAATATAAAGGTTTAAAATATGTGTACAACAGCTGATATAAACGTCTTTCAAATCAGATCAACAACCCGTGTACCGTGCATGACGACCGTCATGTAACAAAAACAATGCTGTTCAAACTGTAACAGATGGTATAAGTATTTAAACAATGGCGAATTAATTGTTATTTCTAGATTGATCAATATTGCGGTTTAAGGAATATCAAAATTGTGTATCGTTGTTTCAATACTTGGTATGTCTGTTGTTTGTGGTGGATGTAAACATCATCTTTATATTTTTTCTACATGTGGAGAGTTGGATACATGGTTTTGTTAGATGATGTTAGATAGATGGAACATTTTATCATACACGCACACAAACGGCTGGTATCACTCAAGTAGCAAGAGTTCACAGCGAGGTCACGGATATCTACTTGGAACTGTTGACGGTTTCCACGGCTTAAATCCCAAGGGCTACTTAGCGCATTCCCATGTTATTTAGTGTATTCACAGGTGGTGTATAGGATGTGTCCTCTCGATTAGGATTTTCATGTTATAATACGAAAAATCTGAACGTGGACCATAGTGGGTAAAGTGTGTGAATAGTGCTACGCTCCCTGCACATGAATGGTAGATTTCTGGAAAGAGTTGGTCTATTCTAGCCTCTACAAAATACTGAATTTTTCATCCCTACCCAACTCACTCTATACTATTTCAGTGCCAAACGACTATCGTTACTGCTGTTGGTTCAACACTCTCTAATTTCTATGTAATAATATATGATAAAGCTGAAATATTGTTCGATTGACTATAAGCTATAAGCAACCAATCAGAGGTATCTTAGCATAAAATAATCAAGCACGTCGTCAAGCCACCGAAATATATGTTCTGCTTCATAAACTAAGGAACGTGATTTTTTTTCAATCTCTTTAATCCTGGAGCAACAATTAACATTTTTAAAGATATTCTTTGTTAGTGATAGTAATTTACCATTGAAACAAATAATACTGCTTTCATAGATTGCTTGCATATTTAATGTTTGACATTTTAAAGACCTTTTAAAGTATTAGTTTTGTTCGAATAATGTTTTATAGAGGATACTACATTTGTATTGGTAAATTTATAGAATATAATATGTCATATATTTAGCATGTTTCCCTAATCCGTCCACGCATCCTTCCCATCCTTTTCCCACCTTTGATTCTTTCCCTTTTATTCCCAACCTTTTCCCTTCCTTTCGCCCTTCCACTCCCATTCCTTAATCCTTCCCCCTGAACCTTTCCACTTTTCCTTTCCCCCACCCTTTAACCCTTCCCCCTTTTCCCTCCCCTACCCCTTAATCCTTCCCCCTTTTACCACCCCTTAACCCGTCCCCCTTTTTACCACCCCTTAAGCCTTCCCCTTTTCCCATCCATCAACCCATCTATCTTTTCCACCCCATTATACATTCCTTTTTCCACCCCTTGACCCTTCCCCTTTTTCCACCCCTTAACCTTCTTACCCTTTTTCTCATCCCTTAACCTTTCCCCACCTCTTAACCCTTCCCTTATTTCCACCCCATAATTCTTCCCCTTTAACCTTTCTCCCCTTAACCCTTTTCCCACCTTTAACCCTTCCCGATTTTACCACCCCTTAACCCTGTCCGCTTTTCCGACCCCTTAACACTTCCCCCTTTTCCCACCCTTTAATACTTCTCCCCTTTCCCACCCCTTAACCCTTAACCCTTACCACACCCCTTAACCCCCCTTTAATCCTTCCCCTTTTCGCACCCTTATCTCTTCCCCCTTTTCCCACCCCTTAACCTTTCACCCTTTTCCCATCCCTTAACCCTTCCCCTTTTCCCAGCCTTAACCCTTCCCCCTTTTCCCACCCCTTAACCTTTCCCCCTTTTCCCATCCCTTAACCCTTCCCCCTTTTCCCACCCCTTAACCTTTCACCCTTTACCCTTCCCCTTTTCCCTTCCCTCTTTTCTAACCCCTTAACCCTTCCCTCTTTTCCCACCCCTTAACCCTCCCCTTTTTACCACCCCTTAAGCCTTCCCCTTTTCCCATCCATCAACCCGTCTATCTTTTCCACCCCATTATACATCCCTTTTTCCACCCCTTGACCCTTCCCCTTTTTCCACCCCTTAACCTTCTTACCCTTTTTCTCATCCCTTCCCCTTTTCCCACCCCTTAACCTTTCCCCACCTCTTAACCCTTCCCTTATTTCCACCCCATAACTCTTCCCCTTTAACCTTTCTCCCCTTAACCCTTTTCCCACCTTTAACCCTTCCCGATTTTACCACCCCTTAACTCTTCCCCCTTTACCCACCCTTTCATACTTCTCCCTTTTCCCACCCCTTAACCCTTAACCCCCCTTTAACCCTTCCCCTTTTCGCACCCTTAACTTCCCCCTTTTCCCATCCCTTTACCCTTCCCCTTTTCCCATCCCTTTACCCTTCCCCTTTTCCCAGCCTTAACTCTTCCCCCTTTTCCCATCCCTTAACCCTTCCCCTTTTCCCAGCCTTAACCCTTCCCCCTTCCCTTATTTCCACCCCCATAACTCTTCCCCTTTAACCCTTCCCGATTTTACCACCCCTTAACCCTGTCCGCTTTTCTGACCCCTTTACCCACCTCTTAACCCTTTTTATCCTTTTCCCACCCTTAACTCTTCCCCCTTTACCCTTTCCCTTTTCCCAGCCTTAACCCTTCCCTCTTTTCCCACCCCTTAACGTTTCCACCTTTACTCTTCCCCTTTTGCCACCCCTTAACCCTCCCCCCACCGTTTATCATCCTCTTATCTATCTTCTACCCTTAATCATTCCCCCATTCCCCCTTTACCCCTATTTAGGGGTTGACCCTTATTCAGGGTACCAGTAATATACTTATTGGTGTTACTGGGCTCAATGTTAAACCCATTAGCATAACATCTATAAGTGAGAACTGGATTTGCAAGGAAAAATATAGTATAATGTATTATAAAATTCGTTATATTTGTATGGAAGAGGTTAATGTGGTAAATCAATTTAGCTAAGAAACTGTTATTTACAAACGAATTACAACAAAAATTAGTTAAATATGTTTAGCTTTCCGTTATAGAATTTGTTCATATTTTAACTTTTGACAAAGATGTCATAAAAAAATGCTAAGCTAGAATTTTTTAAATACTATTTCTAAATAAGGGAAGTAATTATTTTATTAATAGGTATACATGCATATTTGTACATGTAATGTCTTTGCTTTGCTGTAGGGCATGTGTACATTTAGTTAATTCATACTCACTTTAATAATAACATAAATTCAATGCTAATTTTCTTGCAGTATTAAAAGGTAAATATATTGTAAACATTTCTGATGAAAATTATGGCTATTTAAATGTGTTCAATTTGTGTTTCTAAGGAATGTTATACTTTTCTTAAATGGAACTAAGTGTGAGAATGATATACACGCGTTTATCGTTAATTTTATACTTATTTTAGAGGAAATTCACACAAAAAGGAAAAGGTACACATTGTTGGTTACAGACAAATGATACAGAGAGGTAAACTTTAACTTAAATTAATAATGACAATGTCCAGAAGCTTAACCAGCTTATAAATGGTCAGATTTCTGTCATTTTGTAGGGAATCAAAATAAGATCTTTAGGCCTAGAACTTTATCACGTTTTTACCAACACATACATGGTCCTTTTTTTTTAGATGCTTGACCTCTGAATTATATTTTTGCTTTGTTTTGTTGATTGTTGCCAAAAGACATTAATATCAACGTATATTGTTCATTACCTAAAACCTAATTAATAGTGAACCCTGTTATACTACCAAGAACTATACATAGACCCAAACGCAAAAAAATAACCAAGTGGCTAGAGTGTAAAATGTAGGTCATGGTGATCTAGTTATTGGTGCATCCCCTTGTTCTATTCAAGATCTATCATAGCCACTAACAAAATATCATGGTTTTACAGTATGCAGGATATGGACCTAAGCGCAAAAACTAAATCGGCATGTGCGTACGGACGAGCAAGTGTCAATCTAAATCTCCACTTTCTTGATAGGGATAAATTGCAAGTTTTCTTGTGCTAAGTATAGCCTCACAATTGCTTGGACTATGTCTGATGTATTGTTTAGAAATTCTCGGCATGGAATTAGACTCCCTCTTTATTAACTTTCTGTTTACATTTTTTTTTTTATTATGTCATCTTTTTTCCATTTAATTGTGTTCGTGTCCATATATTCATACAATCTTATAGTAACAATAGTTTGCATATGTCGGTGACATGGGAGGGTCCAGCTTTTTATGTTAGAGGGGCGTAAAAATAGTCACGGGGTCCTCAGCGAGTCCTTCGATGTGACGATTACTGGCATCATCTACTTCAAGCTCGATATCAGTACGGTGGAAATTGCGATAGCCCAAAGGACCAAACCAATGCACTGTAAACCACAAAAATGTGTCGTTTCCCCCAGTACTACGATGTTCCATTCACATAATTGATTGATTGATATTTGGTGTTTAACTTTCAATAATATTTCAGCTATATCATGGCTACCAGTTTTAGTGGTGGAGGAAGCCGGAGTACCCGGAGAGAACCGCCGACCATGGGCAAGCAACTGGTAAACTTTATCACTTGCGACTGCGAGTCGAGTGCACCCTTTTTAGCTCACCTGGCCAAAAGCCATGTGAGCTT
>MJUT01062953.1:81867-91909 GCA_002080005.1 Gigantidas platifrons
TTGTGAGAAACCAACCATTTTGTTATTATTTTAATGTATTTACAGATAAACATGTATTTTGTGAGAAACCAATAGATTTAGAACCAGAAGAATTAATTACATGTTATAAACTAGCAAAAGAACAGGGAAAAACACTTCAATGTGGCTTTGATAAGTAGGTTTATATTATTCTTAAACATCGAATATCATGTAGAATATTAAAGTGCAGTCGCGTTGTAGTTCAACATGTTGTAGAAAAACACACTGTCTTTTGTTAGGGAGCGTGGGAGGGTGGTAGTCGTTTCAGATAATGGATATATTTTTACGAAATCTGCAACACTTAATTTTTAGTTATAGCGTATGGTGTGCTAAATGTTTTGCATGAATTCGTTTTGCGTATAACAAGTACTGGTTATATCTTTCCTACGCTATTGCACATGTCCAGCTTCTTCTGTGCATGGGTTTCATTTCGCGAGATTTCTGCCCTCCCCAAATCAAACGTTTGCTTCCCAATAATATAAATGGGAAATATCAGTCATTATTTTCATGTACTCTTTACGAATTCTATTTCATTTATTCACATTTAGGCGATTCGATATAAGTGTACGAAAAATGTATGACCAAATCAAGTCAGGTGATGTAGGCAAACTGCGCATGATTAAGCTTTTAGCAAGAGAACTGCCAGCCTGGATAAATGTGGAATATCTAAAGTCTAGTGGTAAGTCGTATTGACTTGGTTTAAGACAAAATACAGAAATGTAAAGTTTGCGATTGTAACTAGGCAAACAACTAAATTAGGGAAACAAATATTCGTTACTTAGTCACTGTTTTAAACAATCGAATAAAAATATAATTTTTGTTGAATGTGAAACGCTGATAGCCTGTTTTGGGGTGTTATTTCTAAGCGGCAATTCACAATGAAGCAATATTAGGGAGAAAGTTGCACACACCGAGAGAGAGAGAGAGGGCATTTTAATGTTACACTGTGGGCTAGGAATGCGTAATACGAACACATTTTACACATTTAGATGCCCAGTCATTGGAAATGATAAGATTATATTTATACAACTAAATGTAAATTGGAACGAGACATGACTTTGTGTGGTGATAATTGGTTGTAGGAAGAAGCTTCTTTGAAAAAATCAGGGTCGTCCTTGCTGAATTCAGCGAGAAAACAATGATCTCAATGTTTACGCAACATCAAAATCAAGTTTAAGTGTAAAAAAGGATATTTCCGTTCAACAGATATGTTTTAAATTTTCCTGGCGTATACAGATATTATATCAGCGGGTGTCTGTAATTTTTTGTCATCATTAGCAATGTTTACTAACACATATAAACATAAAAACTTATATTGAACCCTCCCGGTTTTGACAGTTGATGATCGAAAACGGTAACGTGCCCACAAACTTTACGTAAACACGTCATTTGCGTCCCACAGGTACCCATACTGTGTATTATTGTTTAATAAATATTTGTCATTAAATTAAGTGATAGCAAATACCTACATTTTTGTATATATATATAAAGGTGTACTCTATTAATTACTATTGCCTTTTTCCCTCTTGTAACGGACACAGGTGGAATAATAATAGACAGTGCAATCCACGAACTTGACTTGATGTGTTGGTTGTCTGGTGAAAGGCCAGAGAGTGTTGTTAGTTTTGGACATGCGGACAGCCAGCTGTTTAAAGAATGTAATGATTTTGAAACTGTCATGGTGATGCTCAAATTTCCAAGTGGACTTATTGGTTGTATTGAAAATGTCCGAGGTGTTCCTTATGGATATGACCAAAGATTTGAGGTTAGATATTGCATAGTCACTTGAAATTCAAATATATTAAAAAAATGACTGGAGGGCGAAAACAAACACAAAATAATATGATTGGATCGCCCCAGTCAACAATATTGCTTTTTAAACATTTCATTCATCTATAGATGAGAAGTTTCTGGTCTTTTTTTCGCCGACTTTCGTTTTTTTTCCTTCAGTTTGATGTTACAGTTTCGACACAAAGACTAACGAAGAAGAGCATACACCAGTAAAAAAATACATTGTAACAAAATTAAACAAATATCAGTAACTGGATGGGTGTCGCTAATGGAGCAGGAACTACATACCGTTCCGGAACACCCGTGTTCACTCCCTGTTTTTAGTGGGGTTCGTGTTGCTCAATCCTTAGTTTCTATGCAGTGTTTTGTAGATAATTGTTTGTCCTTTTGTCTTTTCTATTGGTCATTGTATTCTCTGTTCTTATTCAATTTATGGCTTCTGATTACCTCATTGGTATCTTCAAACTTGTCTCACACAATCAAAGAATACAAGACATGATATTAACGGAACACACACCGAACAAAAATAATAAAGAAAAAAAAATAAACAGATTAGAACTAGATTTGTTGATTAACTCCACTCTCTATTATTTCACCTACTAGGTACTTGGTGAAAAAGGTATGCTTTGTGTAGAAAACCCGTCTACATCACAACTACAGCTCTGGAACAAGGACGGACGTTTGTTGGACACAATTGCACAACATGGACTACCTCGGTTTTACGATGCATACAGAGCTGAATTACATCATTTTTTGGATGTTTTAGAAGGTTAATATTATTTTGTTAAAATTATGTAATGGTTTATAAAAAAAGGGACAGAAGGATGAATGGCACTTGCTAGACTAGAATTAACGAATTCTACTTACTTTACACCTCTACTTCCCCATTATATTGCAACAGTAATTGTCTATCTTATCTTTAAATTCAATTATTTCGAATTGAATTGTTTTCTGCAATGTTAGCAAGGCATTCGATAAAGTTTGGCATCGTGGACTTTTGAATAAATTGAAAAATTATGGGTTTGGTGGAAATATTATCATTTGGTTAGAACATTATTTGCAAGATCGACTACAACGTGTTGCTATTAATGGATGTTATTCATCCTGGCAGTATATAAATGCCGGTGTCCCACAAGGGTCTATATTAGACCTCTTCTATTTTTTATTATACATAAATGATATTGTCGATAATATTCAGTCCCAAGTGAAATTGTTTGCTGATGATACCAGTATATTTCTTATAGTCGATAATGCAATTGAATCAGCAGACATTCTCAACAGGGACTTGAATACTATCACATCTTGGTCTAACAAATGGTTGGTTAGTTTTAATCCTCAGAAAACCGAAACGATGGTTATCTCACGGAAAGTCAACAAACCACATCATCCATCTCTAGCTATTAATAACCAGCAACTCGAAGATGTGAAATATCATAAACATCTAGGTGTAACAATCTCCGATGATGGCTCATGGAACAAACATATTGAACTTGTTATTGACAAAGCCTATTCAAGGTTAAATATTCTTCGTATGCTAAAATTTAGACTAGATAGATTATCACTTGAAAAATTGTATTTATCTTTTATCAGACCACTATTAGAATATGGGGATGTAGTGTGGGACCCTCATAATATGTACTTAATTAATATTTTGGAAAAGGTTCAAATTGAAGTGATGAGGATCATATCGGGTGGAACAAAATTAACTCCTTAAGGGAATTATACAAAGAAACCGGATTAACAAAACTAAAAGATAGAAGGGAAAACCATAAGCTCGTTCAACTATTTAAAATGCAAAATGACTTAACTCCGACATCTTTATCGACTTTGATTCCTAACCGCTTTTAGGATGTGCACACATACAACACCAGACATAACAACGCGTTTCCGTTGCCAAGAACCCGAACATCACTCTATGCTAGTTATTTTCTACCATCTACTTTAAAATTATGGAATTCTCTACCGCCAAAAATAAAAGACTGTCCATCCCTTAGCATTCTCAAATCTAGACTTACTTCTAGAGTTGATCATGATAATGTACCTAAATATTATTATTACGGTCCAAGACTGACACAAATATTACACGCTTGTCTTCGTATGAGAAGTAGTTCTCCAAACGAACATTTGTATATAAAAAATATTATTGATAGTCCTAATTGTGTCTGTGGAGAGATTGAATCTACACATCAGTATTTATTTAAATGTCCGAAATATACTCTTCAACGAAATAGTCTTTTTCGAAAGCTATTGCAGCTACTGAACATTCGACCTTCGGAAAATTTACTATTATTTGGCAGTCCAGACCTTGATATAAATTCAAATACTATTGTTTTTATGACAGTGCATAAATATATTTCACAAAGTAAACGATTTTTATAAATTCATAAAACTCAGATACATCATGTGATTTTCTATCTAGAGTGCAACTTACAATTTCCTTTTTTTCCCCTTCTTCCTTTAACTTTCTGTTATTTAAACAATGTTAAATGAATTGAGTATGTTTTAATGACTATTTGCAATTTATCATGTGTTTTTTAGGAAACGGATTAATATAAGCGTTACGCTTGTTTCTGAATCCTATGTTGTATTGTATTGTGGAAAAAAATGTAATATGTAATTCATCAATAAAATATGTTTAAATCAAATTCAATTATGACTTTAAATGAAATAATATCTGCATTGTATATCGGTACCACATTTATTTCTAGCTAGAACCCAATTCCATAAGAGGGGCCCGGGTGGCTCAATGAGTTAGGTCGTTGGATCTCGGTACCACATTTATTTCTAGCTAGAACCCAATTCCATAAGAGGGGCCCGGGTGGCTCAATGAGTTAGGTCGTTGGATCTAACAACTCATACAAGCCTATCACCAATACAGCGTGGGTTCGCGCCCGGCTTTGTAAATTACAATAAAAGGCAGTTGGCCACTGGTCCCCTGACGCCAAGGTTATATGGTAAGATTAAATTTTGAAACTACTGTAAACTAAAGGTTCAGATGAGTTTGTATCACTCACCTGACTTAAATAATTCTGAAAGGGGACCACCCAAGGACCATTTTGAAGTAAAAAAAAGGGGAGTAACTCTGGTTAGATTGGTTGAAAAATCATCATTATCGAACTTGACCTAGATATTGATGAGTTACATTTACATACCAAACCTAGTTTCAATCGGACATTTTTGTTCACAAGTTATAATTTGGAAACCAAAAAATTAGCAATTTTGAAGAATAAAAAGGGATGTAACTCTGGTAAGATTTGTCGAAAAATGATCGCTATCAAACTTGACCTAGATATTCATGAGATACACTTACATACCAAACCTAGTTTCAATCTGACTATTTGTTCCCAAGTTATCATCTGGAAACCAAATATTTGGCAATTTTGAGGTATAAAAAGGGGCATAACTCTAGTAAAAATTGTNGAAAAATTGTCATTATCGAACTTGACCTAGATATTCATAAGATACACTTACATGCCACACATAGCTTCAATCTGACTTTTTATTCACAAGTTATCATCTGGAAACCAATTCGGGACACACGGACAAAGTGACAAAGTATAAAAAGGGATGTAACTCTGGTCAGATTTGTCGAAAAACGATCGCTATCGAACTTGACCTAGATATTCATTAGATACACTTACATGCCAAACCTAGTTTCAATCTGATTATTTGTTCCTAAGTTATCTGGAAACCAAATATTTAGCAATTTTGAGGTATAAAAAGGGGCATAACTCTAGTAAAAATAGTCGAAAAATTGTCATTATCAGACTTGACCTAGTTCTTCATAAGATACACTAACATACCACACCTAGCTTCAATCTGACTTTTCATTCACAAGTTATCATCTGGAAACCAAGCACACGGACGACACCCATTTCTATAGTCCCCTTCGACGAAGCGTCAGGGGACATAAAAAAAAGGGTGCACTCGACTCGCAGCCGCAAGTGATAAAGTTTACCAGTTGCTTGCCCATGGTCAGTGGTTCTCTCCGGCTTCCTCCACCACTAAAACTGGTCGCCATGATATAGCTGAAATATTGTTGAAAGTGGCGTTAAAACACAAAAATTCAAAATCAAACCAATCAATTCCATAAAAAAAAAGCATAGATCATAACTCGGTCGATTCCATTCAACAGTAGAAGGAGAACATCGGATTCACTCAAGGTTTGACGATTCATTCCATTGGCAGAATTTCTGAATAATATAAAACAAAACACTCTTCAGACAAACTCCAAATGTCCGAACCCAGAAATAACAACAGAAGACGATAGAAATCCTTAACTTGCCCCTTAGTCCTCCCCAAGGCATACGTAACTTTAGCCGATTTTGGCTATCCTGTTTAATTAGGCCTTTTGGTTTTATTGCTCCCAAAACATTAAGCTATTTGGCTTTCCAATCTTTTAATTTTGAGCATACCTGATGAAGGTTATTCCAGAAACACGTCGTACCTGATGAAGGCTATTCCAGAAACACGTCGTACCTGATGAAGGTTATTCCAGAAACACGTCATACCTGATGAAGGTTATTCCAGAAACACGTTGTACCTGATGAAGGTTATTGCAGAAACATGTCGTGCACATTAAATTTGATATCTACGTTTTTGTTGTAAATTTTCAGTCTTTTCACTGTATTCTCTAATTAATTCTCTTCTTGGATTCATGATAAAGCTGGTAAAAAGTGGGGCGTTTTGGTAGGAGGCGTTTTGGAAGTGGGGGCATTTTGACCTGTTACCAATAGTTTTATTGCCTTTAACATGTTGATATTTTTCAGAAAAAGCCACATGTGAAATTCTCCCAGAGGAAGTTATTTTTAATTCCAAGCTGACACAATACTGTACTAAAGCCCTGAGGACAGGAACAATTGTGGCAATTCCTTTGGCCTAAGCACTACCCTACCATGCCTTTTTTGGTATACTGTATGAAAGATATAAATACAATGTATTTACAAAATGCAACAAACACTTCAATGTGGTACTACTGAGACTGAACTTTGAACTAATAAATATTAAAAATGTAGTTGATGAAACTCTGTCACAACCAACCTGAAATACTAAGAATTTGAACCCAGGTACTCATGAAGGGTAAACAGGTGTGATCTGTAGGGTAAATGTATTAATGTTATTAATGTTTAAGGCCACACAGTTTAAGTCAATATAAATTAAACAGCTTCTACACATAATTGTAGTAGGTATTAAAACCAACCTTATGAAGTCCCCCTTACAAATAACAATAAAATCTATTTTTAGAAATATAACATTTATTCAAATAACAATATAATTTCAACATCAATATAAATAAAAAAAAGGATTCATTCATAAATTATGACTAAAAGTATATTACATCACATGACTAGAAATTAACAGTCATGTGATTAAAAGTATATTACATTACATGACTAGAATTTAACATATGTCATTTTTTTCAGGATAACAAGTAATTAATTAAGGCTTACAGTGAATTATATAATTTGCTGGTAATTTTTTTAAAGGTTCCTACTGTGATAATTTCAGTTTATAGTGCATATTTCTTTCTCAAAAGTATTTTCAATATTGTGCGTCTAGTATTGTTTTGGCAAAGATAAAATTGGATGATTACTTTATAGATTACTGCAATTACTTATTAATACAGTGAAACTTGTATTAAGAGGTCACCTTTGGGACAAAGAAAAAGTGGCCTTATAAGACAGGTGACTTCTTAAAAGAGTTCAATTCATATGAAATTTTATATGACAGGACACGAAATGGTGACCTTATAATACAGGTAGGAAAAGTGGCCTTATAAGACAGGTGACCACTTTAAAGAGGTCCAATTCATGTGAAATTTTATATGACAGGACACGAAAAGGTGACCTTATAATACAGGTAGGAAAAGTGGCCTTATAATAATAGGTGACAAAATAATAGAGGTGACCACATGAGCAGGTTTGACTACACAATCACAAATTATACTGGTAAACCATGATCAGTCTAAATGCTTGAGCGGTGAAGGTAATGGACTTCTGACTACAAGATTAACACTGCAGAGGTGGGATCATGCCCTGATAACCACTTCAGTTGTTGAGGTGTCAAGATACCTAACCATGGCAGGGGGTTTTACTG
Source organism: Gigantidas platifrons (assembly GCA_002080005.1). Taxonomy (NCBI): domain Eukaryota; kingdom Metazoa; phylum Mollusca; class Bivalvia; order Mytilida; family Modiolidae; genus Gigantidas; species Gigantidas platifrons. The sequence continues at coordinate 89,773 of MJUT01062953.1, forward strand.
GTCAGTTAATTACATCTGTCTGGGCTTTCCTCCACTATGAAGCCTGGTACTCACAATATAGCTGAAACAAGGGCAACGCAAAGCGTGGCGCATCCCCTCACTTAAAAATTTGACCCCTTGACCTTTGACCTTGAAAATCAATAGGGTTCCAGATTCTCTTAAGGACTAAATATGTATCAGGTTTGGTCAAAATCCATTGAAGGATGTTGATTCTAGAGTGTTCACAAGGATGTTACGGAAGGACGGACAGACAGAAGGAAGGACTGACAGAAGGACGGTAGCGTTACTATATCCCTTCGCAACCTCGTTCGCAAGGGGATAATAAAGAGCTACACTGGGAACAGAGGTTAGGGGGTTTAATGCCACTTTCAACAATATTTCAGTTACATTGTGGCGGTCAGTTTTATTGGGTGAGGAAATCGGAGTACCCAGAGAAAACTACCGACCTGCTGCAAGTCACTGACAAACTGTATCACATAATGTTGTATCGAGTACACCTCGCCTCAGTGGGATTCCAACTTGCAACGTTAGTGGTGATAGGCATTGATTGAATAGGTAGTTATAAATCTAACTACCATACAATCACCACCATGACGGCCACTCACTAACATGATATGACTGCAGCAATACCTTACATTAAAATCCCAATTGTGTAAAATAAAACATGTTAAATCTCTTGTGTCGTGGGTTGTAAAGACTTTCTATTTAAGTTTGATTTAGCAGAGTATTGGAGTTATCAGGGCAATTTTAGCTAACAATTACTATGGATGAACTTTGAGTTATCCCAGAAAACAAATCTATCTGAGTTTGAGATAACCAGATTCGACTATATATATATTGGCAACGGGAAAAACTGTCTTTGGGACTCAATAACCAAGATTACGTTTGATTGTACTAAAAATCATGATTGAATTATATAAATATACGCACACAAAGAATAATAAGTAATAAATAAGGAATGTTTATAAATAGTACATATGAACACACCGTTAACTCAAATGTCTCACTAACGTGGCATAGCTAGGTGGACACTGGTAGCTGAATTATTCAAGGTAAAAATTAAGTATTTATTATACTTTGCCATGTGGCTACATATTGTGCAACATTAATACCATGTTTTCTGTCTGTTCCATAAAACTTAGTGGTAAGTCTTCCAGGGAAGACATGTGTCGCCTGCGAACTTATTTTCTTTAGATTACTTCATCATTGAAAGTAACATCATGATGAAAAAGTATATTATTCTAAATTTTGTGATATAGTTAGTTTTGACTGATGAAGTTTATGAAAATTACAATTTATTCTGACATGATGAATTATTTGAAGGATGAGATATTATCATGCGAATAAAAATAATCTATAGCTAAGTTCCATCAAAAAGGATGTGGACATGCGATACAGTTCTCCATACTGATGCTCTGTGCCATATATCAGGAAGCTAGCCTGTGTGGTTCCTGGGAAAAATGTGACAAATTTTTCTATCTAAAAATATTCTAAGTTGCGGCAAACAGGAAGTGGACATGCGGCAGATTCGATACTATCTTACACGATACAGTTCTTCATACTGATGCTCTGTGCCAGATATCAGGAAGCTAACATGTCTGGTTCCTAGGAAAATGTGACAGAAATTATTGTGTGACAAATTTTTCTATATAAAAAATAATGTAAGTTCCGTCAAACAGGAAGTGGACATGCGGCAGATTCGAAACTGTCATACATGATACAGTTCTCCATACTGATGCTCTGTGTCAAATATCAAGAAGCTGGCCTGTGTGGTTCCTGACAATCTGATTAAAATCAGATCTCTCACTTGCTCCCCCTTTTCTGATATGTCGCGGCGTGGCTCCCACGCCGCGACATATCAGAAAAGGGGGAGCAAGTGAGAGATCTGATTTTAATCAGATTGGGTTCCTGAGAAAAATGTGACAGAAATTATTTTATGACAATTTTTCGATATAAAAAATATTCTAAGTTCCGTCAAACAGGAAGTGGACATGCGGCAGATTCGAAACTGTCTTACACGATACAGTTCTCCATACTGATGCTCTGTGCCAAATATCAAGAAGCTGGCCTGTGTGGTTCCTGAGAAAAATGTGACAGAAATTATTTTGTGACGCCGACGCCAGATGTGCGGTAAACG
>MJUT01062953.1:100953-120763 GCA_002080005.1 Gigantidas platifrons
TTTGCATGGAACTAAGTTATGTAAATCTTGCATATGAGATGATATTGCAGGTCGAAGCATTCAGAACTGATGTTATTATTTTTATTGGCGACGTCATAATATGTTTTATGTCTGATTGACAGATAAACCTGCACATGCGAGTTACAAACTGACCTAATATTTTTGTGGATCAAGGTCAGTTCAGTGATCAAGACTTTATCAGCCACACACATCAAAGGGAAAATGTCCAATTTGCCAATAATTGCTTTTAATGTGATGAGTAAACATTTGTGTAACTAGACCTCATATCACTCATTTTTATAGTGTTCTATAACCCCTAAAGTTTTCAAACATAAATCTGTTTTTTTTTACTTGCGGCAGGTCAGTGGTTTTCTCAGGTTTCCTCCATCAATAAAACTGACTGCCACGCTATGACTAAAATATTACTGAAAGTGGCGTTAAACACCATAATCCTAACCCCCTAAATCTGGCTTTACAAAATATATTTTACATATAAACGACAAAGAACATAATACACTAGAAACATTTCGGCACTTTTTAAGACTGGTTACCTGTATATGATCCTGAATCCCAGTACTATCCATACGACTAGCAACATTTACACTGTTACCCCAGATATCATAATGAGGCTTCCTGGCACCTATAACACCAGCTACAACTGGACCAATGTTCATTCCTAAACGTATAGAAAGTCTCAATTAGTGCACAAAAAATAAAATTGTGTTCAAAATACATTTTTTTCATTAATATTTTTGTCGTTGTCTATGTTTAATTTGCACATGAAAACTACATACTGAGCAAAAAAATTTGACAGTAGAACAACTGGAAACTAAAATTTTGAATATTTTATGTGTAAAGTCAGTTTCTGGGCCTCCATAATGTTTTGCTGGGCTACTAAAATGATTATTTCAGTAAGCACAGCTGACAACTGTAGCAAAAATGCCAAGCTTTGTTCCTGCAGTCTTGCATCATAATTGACACTTGAACTGTAGATAAACAAAGATAAAAATGCAAATAGCCTGTATTCTCCCATGGGTCAAAATGGAAACTGGCATAGACTGGATTTCTTAAAAGAAACAAGCCAAAATTCTACATTAAATTAAAAATTTAAACCTGTTTGTTTAGAGGAAGACTTAATCTTATGATTTAAAACCAGACCAAAAGATGATAAAACTTTCGAGTACAAAACTTTTACTTCAAAGTTTTATGGGCGCAAGGCCAAAAAAGGAAGAAAAGAGAAAAAAAAACCAAATATTTACTCACCAACTCTTAACTTGAAGTTATTAAAGGAGTGTTCATTGACATACTGTAGCTGTTCTTTTAAACGGAAGGCAAACTCAGCCAGAGCTATAATGTGTCTAAGATCAGCATAGTTAGTCTGCTTAGTTAGTCCTGAAGCTGCCATGTAAGTAGAACCAATAGTTTTTATCTTCTCTATACACTTAAATCCATCCTCACTGATTATCTAAAACATAAATATAGGATTATTATTACAGTAATTCACTGATAATCTAAAACATAAATATGAGGTTATTATTACAGTAATTCACTGATAATCTAAAACATAAATATGAGGTTATTATTACAGTAATTCACTGATAATCTAAAACATAAATATGAGGTTATTATTACAGTAATTCACTGATAATCGAAAACATAAATATAAAAGACCGTTGGCCACTGGTCCCCCGACGCCAAGGTTATATCGTAAGATTAAATTTTGAAACTACTGTAAACTAGAGGGTCAGGTGAGCCTGTATCACTCATAATTCACTGATAAGGGNAAACATAAATATGAGGTTATTATTACAGTAATTCACTGATAATCTAAAACATAAATATGAGGTTATTATTACAGTAATTCACTGATAATCTAAAACATAAATATGAGGATATTATTACAGTAATTCACTGATAATCTAAAACATAAATATGAGGATATTATTACAGTTATTACATAATGATTTTATTTAAACAATTTTATTGGCCATCGCGCTGTCACCTGACATTCCTTAAAATTTGATATTGTTTGATTAAAACTCGTATTGACTCGCTTTCACTTTCACTTTCCATTGCATTATGTATGACATCATAATGAAGTCATTAATTTCATATTGACTTGGTTTCACTTTCACTTTTCATTTTAATGTAATAAAACAATTACAGTCTTTTGTATCGGTCAAGGCTTCGGTGAATATCGATTTTAAGGTCCATAAAAACTTGTATTGACCTCAACAAAAGACTATAATTGTAACTGATAATCTAAAACATAAATATGAATTTATTTATACAGTAATTCACTGATAATCTAAAACATAAATATGAGGTTATTATTACTATGCTTAAGTACCATTTTTTTCATATTCATTCTCGAAAAACAGCTGATACCAATTTATGCATCCAATTTATAGTGTTCTGGTTGGACAATTTTAAAGGAAAATTTACAAATTCCTACTCAAAAGTTTTCTGACTTTCAGGCCAGTACATTCATACAGTGGTCGTGATTGTATGGTAGTTGGATTTATAACTACCTTTGCAATCAGTGCTTATCACCACTAACGTTGTGAGTTTGAATCCCGCTTAGGTGAGGGGTACTTGATTCAACATTATGTGATAGTGGTTTTCTCCAGGTACTCCGGTTTCCTCCACCAATAAAACTGATCGCCACAATATAACTGAAATATTGTTGCAAGTGGCATTCAACATCATAACCCCATACCCCAAACATTAACAAGTTATGTCCCTAAACAAAGTTATGCAAGGGAGATAAATCGTCTCCTTTCTCGCAAGCTAGATGACCGATCTGTATTTTTACATGATTAATGTTGATGGCAGATAGCAAGGGCCAACACCACTTTTGAATCCAATCCAAGCTTAATAATTCAAAACAATTTCATCACTGACATTAAGAGAGAGGTGTGTAGTATATATTTCTAATAAATATTTCATGGAAACCTTACCTCATCAAAATCAGCGATGATCTCATTAAGTAACCTGAGGCATTCTACACCCTCATTGTTACCTTCTAACTCTATATAGAAATCATTGAAGTTGGCAATAGAGGCAAACATAACACCCGTGTTGTCCATGTCTAAATGGTACAGATCCTAATTAAAAAAACAAACACATTTCAGGGGTGATTCTGGCAAAAAATAAAATAACTGAAAATCAATGAAAAAGAGCTGAAACCTTCTACACCCCCTTTCAAAATATCCATTTTTGACTTGTTCTGACCATGTCATGCAACAATCGGAATTTATTTTTCAGAAGAAAATAGCTGATATCAGTTAAATAACTGAAAATAATCATCTCTGATATTTATAGAGTCTGAATGGTACAGATCCTACACAAAATACAAACAGATTTACATAGGTGCAAATCATGAATTCTAAAATGTCAATATACATGTACCAGACTTGTCGGGACAAAATATTATTTGACCTGTTCATTTTTTAACCAAACGGACATACATTTTTCATACTTTATTCATTAATTCATATCCAATACACAAGTGAATGTAAAACAGCATCAGACTTATGTGTAATATACATATGACAGAAATACTGTATGGAAAAAAATTACCGGTTGTTGGATTATTGGTACAGCTCTCACACAAAATGCACAGATATGCAACTAGTTTTCAAAGCCATGGAATCGTCTGGGGAGCACAAATTTTTCAGAAAATTTACCGTGTACATATATTAAATAAAGTTTGAAGCCTTATTATGTTTGTTAGTTTTTTGTTTGTTTTTGTTTTGCGTAGGGTGTGATACTCCCGCAATAAAATCACTGATATATCATACTATATTTGCTATTCTCATTCAGAAAAGGGGGACGTTGTGGCCGTGATCATATGGTAGTTGGCTTTACAACTACCTATGCAATCGGTGCCTATCACCACTGATGTTGTGAGTTTGAATCTCAATCAGGGCAAGGTGCACAACATTATGTGATAAAGTTTGGCAGTGACTTACGGTAGGTCGGTGGTTTTCTCCAGGTCCTCCGGTGTCCTCCATCAATAAAACTGACCACAACGATATAACTGAAATATTGTTGAAAGTGGCGTTAAACACCATCAAACAAACAAATAAAAATTCAGAAAAAAAACCCAACAACAAATTAATATAATTTGCATATGGCTGTATAGAGAGTCTCTACTTATAAAACACAGAGAGATTTTACAAATCTCTTGACATTTACCTCATCTTTCTTGTGTTGATTTTTGAGGAAGTTCTCAGCGACATGAAGAGGCAATATGTTGGCAATTAACTTCAAGTTGTAAGCACGTAAACTTTCCATCTGCTCCTTCTCCTCTGTAGCCTATAAATATTAATAATCAAGTAATAACTGTTATTGCTGCATATTGGGGGAAGGTGCAAAGCTTGGTGTATATTGGGGGAAGGTGCAAAGCTTGGTGTATATTGGGGGAAGGTGCAAAGCTTGGTGTATATTGGGAGGTTCATTAAAAATGTTCAGCTTGTAGACTATTGCCATTTCTTGCTTCCAGTACATTTTCAGATGTCTTGTGTTTCTGTGTCTACTAGAGTCTACAAACTCCTGACAATCTTGGTGAAGAAATCCATAGGCCTACTACTGGAACCTGTCTAAAACGAACCCGAGTAAACCAAAAAAATGCCTAAACCAGACAGACTTTACAGTCCCATCTACTAAATATCTATGTAATTTGAACCTGTGTAAACCACACATATGTCTAAACCAATCAAATTCTTCAGTCTTAAAGGGGTTTGGTTTAGACAGGTTTTACTGTATCTATAAATAGGTAGGGGACTGGTAAAAGTACTGTACCAATCACCGCTCAAGGTGTGAATTTAACTCCCGCTTGTGATGAAGTGTAAACAGAACATGATTGTTGTAAAGACTGTTATTGATTTGCAATTTGATCAGTGGATTTCTCCAAGTACTCCCTTTTTGTTTACCAATAAACTGACCACCACCACCATTATAACTGAATATTGTTGAAAGCAGTGCTAAACACACATAAATATAACACAATATACACTTTATTTGATATATTCAGTCTTATTTCATTAGCAATTATTCCTAAATTGAGGCATGGGAGGTTCAGTGAGTTAGGTCGTTGGATCTAACAGCTCACACAAGCCTATCACAAATACGGCGTATTTGCTTGCACCCAGCTTTGTAAATTACAAAAAAAGGGTGCACTTGAGTCGCAAGTGATAAAGTTTACCAGTTGCTTGCCCAGGGTCGGTGGTTCTCTCCAGGGTACTCAGGCTTCCTCCACCACTAAAACTGATTGCCATGATATAGCTGAAATACTGCTGAAAGTGGTGTTAAACAACATAAATCAATCAATCATTAAATTGAGGGCTGGGTGCCTTTACCGTTAACACCCTTTTTACACTACAGTTAGCATGTCATATGAACTTTAAATTTTTATCGTGATTAGTCAAACAAGGTTTTTCGAGCTACCTACTGCTAGCCTCAAATTGAAATAAATTTTTATCTTTACCATTATTTTGAGCACATATTTACTGTGTAAATAATATTACACGACACCCAATTCCTATTTTCTTACTGCCACGACATAACTGAAATATTGTTGAAAGTGGCATTAAACTCCATAAACTGACTTATTTTCTTAATTACTTAAAACACACAATTACTATGTATTTGTATACATAATAAATCGTATGTGGTTACCTGAATTTTCCACAGAAAATCTAGTCTTGCAGTAGCTTCAACTTGTTGACTGTGTACAAATAACAAAATCATGAAGAATAACAAATACAGAATTATCTCCCATTTCAGAGGTATCACGGTTAGTGGATCCCAGGTGTTTACCCTAAAAAATAAATAAAAATATGAATATATTGGATGGAAACCAGAATTAAAAGATATTTAAGGATTGATCGCAATTTTTGTTCGGTTCATGAAAAAATAACCTCAATCAGGTTGCACACACTGGGTAGCGGTTACGCAAGAGTGTATACAACCTGATTGAAGTTATTTCGAATGAACCGAACAAATAATTTCGATCAATCCTTATAAATTAATTCAAACTTATTTTGTTATGATATTGAAAAATATATTTATTTTTTCAAAATAAGGCAAATAATTGGAAATAAACTGAAATAACCCCAAAGGTGCCTCATTTAAAGAAAATCACCTGATGACAACGGCATGCAACGCCTTGAGAACGACGTTTATTTTTAGATTCCGTACATTGACAAATAACCTCAACTTTTTAAACCAATCAAAACACGTATAAAATGACTTGTGACTCTAAAATTAATTTATTTAATATTGTACAAGGAGACTAGCTTTTAATTTTTAATTGTCTTTTTCTCCATTCTATTTGTTTTGTTGTCTTTAATCGGCTGCTTCCATTGCCATTTCTGTTTTGAACCGCATTGGGGTGGTGTAATGGTCAGCTTACTCGCCTTGAGTGTGGTAGTGGATTTAAGCCCAGTCTGTTCAAACCAAAATCTATAAAATTGGTATTTGTTGCCTCTCTGCTAAGTGCACACAACATTCAGTAGTAAGAGCAAATACTGGTTGGGTTGGAATCAGAAGTGTGTGTCAGAGTGGAACAAAATTTCTACCTGGGGACTGTTGTTTGAATGAATTAGCACTATAAAAATCCAACTAAATACAATGCACATATCATCATCTCATCAAAATGTAACTTGCCATAATATGGATGAAAAATTGCTCACTTGCGTTAAACAACAACTACTCGTATGACTTGTGTTCACAGTCTTTGTAGTTAGTTAAATTGTTGACCATTTCTTTTCAAGTGTTAGGGTTATGGTGTTTAATGCCACTTTCAACAATATTTCAGTTATATTGTGGCAGCCAGTTTTATTGGTGGAGAAAACTGGAGAACCCGGAGAAAATCACCAACCTGTCGCAGGTCACTGACAAACCTGATCACATAATGTTGTACACCTCGCCATGAGCAGGATTTTAACTCACAACATCAGTGGTGATAGGCACTGATTGCATTGCAATTCAAACTATCATACTATCATGATCACGAACATGACGGTTAAAATGCCATAAAAATCCTGAAAACAAAACCACACAAATTTTGAAATTTTTTTAATATTAAACATACCCATGATTAGCACTGATAAGAAAATCTCTGTTGTCATAAAGATCAACAAAGAATACTTCCACCAAAAACAAGTGTAGAAAAACCATAACAAACAGCACTAGTAACTTTACTACACTACTGGCGTGGATATAAACTCCAACAGCTATCATTACTAACATCAGACAAAACGTTAAATACTGAAAAATAAAAAAAATAGTATCATTACTAACATCAGACAAAACGTTAAATACTGAAAAATAAAAAAATAGTATCATTACTAACATCAGACAAAATGTTAAATACTGAAAAATAAAAAAATAGTATCATTACTAACATCAGACAAAATGTTAAATACTGAAAAATAAAAAAATAACATCATTACTAACATCAGAAAAAACACTAAATACTGAAAAATACCAAAAAAAATAACATCATTACTAACATCAAACAAAACGTTAAATACTGAAAAATATAAAAAAAATAACATCATTACTAACATCAGAAAAAACGTTAAATACTGAAAAATACCCCCAAAAAAATAACATCATTACTAACATCAGTAAAAACGTTAAATACTGAAAAATACCCCAAAAAATAACATCATTACATTGTACTAGCATCATAAAAAATTTTAAATACTGAAAAATACAAACAAAAAATAACACACTACTGGTGTAGATATACACTCCAAGTGCTATCATTACTAACATCAGAAAAAACGTTAAATACTGAAAAATACCCCCAAAAAATATGGTCACTAAATTAATCCCTTAAAATGTTTTCATTCTGAATCTTCATCATTTAAATGCTTTAATTCTGAATCTTCATCATTTAAATGCTTTATTTCTGAATCTTCATCATTTAAATGCCTAATTTCAAAATCCTTCCACCACAAGAGACGATAAGCTAAAAGGTTAATATTATCTATTGTCAGTTAAAAGTACTGGTTGGTTTAGAAATTAAATTCAATTTTAGTTTGATTTTTGAAAAATTCCAGCAGCATGACCAATAATCTTATGAAGCACAAAATAGAAGGATGTGTTCATAGGCCTAGCTTCCTGCCTGTTATGCTTGGTAAAATGGAAATTAAAGTTAGAGCAGAAAACCTTAAAATACATTTTTTAAATTAATTAAGGGGCATAGTTCTATAACCATATAATACATAACAGGACAAATCACACTTGACCTGTGATGTGGTCAAAATTGTGTAAACAAAATTCAAAATATTTGGTCAAGGGACACTTTAGTTTAGAGCACAGAAAACACAAATTTGTTCTTTTTAAAATAAAATTACTTAAGGGGCATAACTCTAGAGTCATAAAAGGTATAATAAGCAAGTTTGAACTTGACCCGTTTATTCTGGTAAAAAAAAACTTAGTGTAAAAATTTCAAAACATTTGACCTATTTAAAAAGGGAAACTAAAAGAGGACAGGATTAAAGACAACAAAATGGAGGTGGGGTAACACTTAAAATGTTGTGTGCCATTTTGTTGGGTTAGGTTTAAGGTTATAAGTGTTTAATGCTATTTTCAAACAATATTTCAGTTATATTGTGTGGGTCAGTTTTTTAATGATGGAGAAAACCGGAGTAACCAGAGAAAACCACGACCTGCTGCAAGTCACGGACAAACTTTATCACATAATGTTGTATCAAGTATACCTCGCCACGAGCAGGATTCACTCACAACTTTAGTGGTGATAGGCACTGATTGCATAGGTAGATGTAAATGTACTACCATACGATCATGACAGCCCCCAAAAATCGACTAACTTAACTTATATTTAAACTCTCTTGAGTTATCATTGTGATAAATCTTATGCATAATATGTTTGAATTGAAGATTAAAAAGAAATGAAAAAAAAAAATGGTAGAAGAGTACAACTACCATATGATCACGGTCACGGCAGCCTCCATTTTGATGGAAACATTCTAATTCAAACAAATATGTACCTCTGGAAAATGTGATGTTTGATGATCTGGATTACATACACTGAACTCTGAACCCAGGCTGATATTTGCCCAAATCATATGTGTTACATTAATGGCTGACTCTGGTACACCAAATAGTGATGAAAGACATTCTTTTAAATTGAACTGGTAAATTGTTACCTGGAAAAGAAGAAAAAAATACTCCAACGATAATCAGTTGTGAATAATTTTGTGATCAGTTGTGCATAATATTCATGACATTGTAATAAATTCATTCGGAATTGGGTCAGGTCTGGTAACCTTTCATTCACAATCATAAACTCTCTGATCTTTTTCATAAATGCATTCAGAATCGGGTCATTTCTAGTAGCCTTTCATTCACAATCATAAACTCTTTGAACTTTACAGAAACAATTATACTGTCCAATACCTCAAGATTATGAAGGTTTGTTGCTGATTGGTCGGTTGAATTATGCACTCAATACAGAATGCTGTCTTATGTTAGTGGATCAGAAAACGAAAAAATAAAAAAAACTTCCACCCCAAATTTTTTATTGAAGTGCCTATGCCAAGCTGGAAAGTGAGCGGTCATGTATGAGTTTTTAGGGGCATCAAACTTTTTATTGAAGTTTTTTAGGGGCATCAAACTTTTTATTGNTCTTTGAACTTTACAGAAACAATTATACTGTCCAATACCTCAAGATTATGAAGGTTTGTTGCTGATTGGTCGGTTGAATTATGCACTCAATACAGAATGCTGTCTTATGTTAGTGGATCAGAAAACGAAAAAATAAAAAAAACTTCCACCCCAAACTTTTTATTGAAGTGCCTATGCCAAGCTGGAAAGTGAGCGGTCATGTATGAGTTTTTAGGGGCATCAAATTTTTTTCCTTTTTCTACGATCTGTTGTTTGGATTTCAGAACTTCTTTGACAGTGTGGTATTTTTTTGAAGTTTTATTACCAAACATCTTACTCTAATAGTGCAGTAGATCGTGGATTCCAGTCTAGATCGGGTCAAAAAAATGACTATAAAATTTGGTAGTTGTTGCTTTTCTGCTAAGCATGCAGCATTAAGGAGAAAGATCAAAGATTGGTTGACTCGGAATCAGAATAATGTGTCCGAGTGGAGCGACATGTCTATCCGCAAACTGTTGTTTCAGTGAGCTAGCACTATAAAAATCCAAGTAAGTGTATTGGGCTAGTTGTTTATAACATTCATGACATTGTAATCAGTTGTTTGTAGCATTCATTGTTTATAAAAATAAAACTTACCATAGGAAACAAGGCACTAGAATATGGGAATAAAATAACTTACCATAGGAAACAAGGCACTAGAATATAGGAATAAAATAACTTACCATAGGAAACAAGGTACTAGAATATAGGAATAAAATAACTTACCATAGGAAGCAAGGCACTAGAATATAGGAATAAAATAACTTACCATAGGAAACAAGGCACTAGAATATAGGAATATAACTTACCATAGGAAACAAGGTACTAGAATATAGGAATAAAATAACTTACCATTGGAAACAAGGCACTAAAATATAGGAATAAAATAACTTACCATATGAAACAAGGCACTACAATATAGGAATAAAATAAAACTTACCATAGGAAACAAGGCACTAGAATATAGGAATAAAATAAAACTTACAATAGAAAACAAGGCACTAGAAAATAGGAATAAAATAAAACTTACCATAGGAAACAAGGCACTAGAAAATAGGAATAAAATAAAACTTACCATAGGAAACAAGGCACTAGAAAATAGGAATAAAATAAAACTTACCATAGGAAACAAGGCACTAGAATATAGGAATAAAATAACTATCACAACCAGCATTTGATTTAACCAACGATTTACTGCTAATGTTTTAGCAATTGCTTTCACTTTCTTTGGCATCCACTGAAAAAAAAAATCAAATTAAAGTTAATTTCCCTTGCGTCAATTCTTAATGGGTTTTTTTTTTCTTACTTTCAATATCCAAGTCTTGAATGATTTTTAATCGCCAGTTATTGCTATTTGGCAATTTATATTTAATTATAAAAATTTTATTGATTGTATTCAGGAAAACTCAGGTTAGAAATAGGATAGTTTACCTTAACAAACCTTTACCTGAAGATGACAATTTTTAAGATTTCATTATGGTTTTAAACAGTGGACCAACTCCTAATTATACTCTTACAGTAGTCATTTTTAGCAAATTCTGACTTGATATAAGGTGAGTTTGGTAAATTCAAGATTTTTTGTAATGGAGACCTTCTTGGATGAAGTTCTGACTAATCAGATACATTGGAATGGGGACCACCAAAGGATTATTCCTGCCAAAATTGGTTCAAATTGACTGAGTAATTTCAGAGGAGAATGATCTTTTAACATTTTTTTTTGGCTTAAATATGTCTCATTTCCATAAGGAACAGATATTGGCAGAAATATAAAATTGATGATAAAGCCTGAAATATATGTTAAAGGACTCATAATCATGCTCTTGTGCTTAGAATTTGATCAGCTTCTTGCTTCAAATAAAATGGCTTTAGCCAATTTAGAATTTATCTATTTTAAATAACAGTGGCCATCTTGGATGGTGTTTGCATCAATTAGATACATTCCAGACTGGGCAATGAGTAGGAAGATAGTGTCCAGACTTAATTACAAATTTTCAGTTGTATAATATGGGAAAACATGCCTTTGTATTATCAATAAAAGCTTTCAATTTTCCCACAATTATTCAGGATTTCAAAAAGGGCTGAATATTATTCATAAATGTGTATAATATATACCAAACTACGGCAAGTCAAATATATAAATATATATTACCATAAAAGCTTCTGAAAACATTAACAGGAAAATTCCTAGAATAGCTAACACAGATACTGGAAACATAATATACATCACGATAGATCTGCAATATACACAAAAGACAAAAATTTCATAAACAGTCAATTAATGATTTCAGCATCAATAGTACTGCCACTAGTTCTCTGCTCAATATGTTAATCGACTTAATGCTATTGGTCAGTATAAAATGGAAAACAAAAAATACGACACTTTTGGAAAAGTTCCGAAATCCAATTGAAAAATCATAGAAAGAGGCAAAATTGGTACCCCTATCACACACATGACTGCTCTCTTTGCTGACTTGGGACAGGCACTATATTAAAAAGTGATGGGGCTAAACTAACACTTGTCTTTAACCAATTAAATTATTATGGAGTACTGATACCTGAGAATGAACTAATGGTGTAGTTTTAACAGATTAAATCTAATTGGTCAGAGTTTAGTTTTTAATTGTGTTCTCAACTGAAGAATGAGTGATTGTTGTTTAACGACAATTGAACAAATTTTTCCGACCATGATGAGAACAAATTAAATTTCAATGAGATAATGATGATGTCTTCTTTGTACTAAACCAACATGTTTAATTGGATCTTTTTATAGTGCTAATGTAAGCGTACTTTTATTCCGGCGTGTAGAATTTCCGGTTAGGGTTAGAGTTAGGGTTAGGGTTAGAGTTACGGTTAGGGTTAGGATTAGGATTAGGGTTCGCATGGAAAAAATAACCTAGTGCAATAATTCCTCTGGAAAATATACACTAGTGTAACTTGTCCTCTGGAAAGAATACACTGGTGGAAAGAAAACACTGTTACACTAACTCATAAAACCATTAGTCCGTAGGTAGATATGTCACTCTGTAACCGTATATTTGTTCCTAATAATATTTGTTCCAAAAGGAAAAATAATTGAATAATATTTATTCCATGGAACAAGTCTTATGGAATATTTATTCCACCTGTATGACATTTGTTCCACCTTTGCGAGGTACATTTATTATAGGTAAATGATATAATAAAAGTTCTTAAATATCAGGTGATTAGATATGCAGAATAAATATTATATAATACTTGTACCTAGCGGAATAAATATTATATAATACTTGTACCTAACAGAATAAATAGTATATAATACTTGTACATAGCAGAATAAATATTATATAATACTTGTACCTACCAAAATAAAATTATTCAATACTTAATTGTAACTACAAGAAATAAAACTCAAATTATATGTCCATACAATATATTCACTCTTAACCTTCCACAATGTTTGTTCCTCAGAAAATTTATTTCTGGATCGGAAAATATTTTATGTAATATTTGTTCCATTTTAAACTTATTTGTTCCTTATAATATTTGTTTCTAGGAAATTATTTTATGTAATACATGTTCCATTGTACTGGTATTTTTATTATGTTAGTGGAAGATGTATTACATAAAATAAATTCCTTTTGGAATTTTTATTACATAATAATTTTTTTTAGGAATAAATATTATAGAGGAACTTCTGTTCCGTCACAACTCCACTTATACATATTATCTGGAGTCCAAGCCAACCAGTCTTTGCTCTTACTCCTGAATGCTGTCTGCTTAGCAGAGAAGCAGTAAATACCAATTCAGTAGCCATAGAACTGACTGACATGACCTGATCATCAACCCACAATCTACGAAACTCATGGCAAGCACGCTAACCAATACATCAATGATATGGTTCTTCAACTGATAATGCTACCTTGGTGTATCTATACCTGATAATCTACCAGTTTCTGAAATGGTGAATATGTTTTTTGATCATCTAAGTACATTGTCATACATCTATGATTATATCAAATAAATTGAAAGGGGACATCTTAGAGAATATATAATTATTTCTAATATTGTTTTGTGTCTATTATAAAATATCATAACATGATATGACTAAAGACTGAAAAAGGTGTAAAAAACAAAACATACTGTCCTACTAACATTGGATGTTGTCAATTAAATATTGCAAAATGTGGTGCTCTACTTTCATTTCATAACAAAAGTGTCTTTTCCCTTAAATCTACCTTATTTTGTGTCTGTTACAAAATATTATATTATGATATGATCAAAGGAGTAAAAAAAAAAAAAACATACTGTCATACCAACATTGGATGTTATCAATTAAATATTGCGTAAGGCCACTCCAAATTAAATAGTTGTTCTTCGGACCCGCTCGCACCTTAAAATTCAGATTGAAAATTTCGACAAAAAATGTTTCCTCACCATTTCTTCAACATTCCCTCTTCATGTTTCATGATTTTTAAACAATTTAAAACAAAAAAAGTCGCCCGCTTATAAAATTATCTTGAATTATCATTTAAAAATAATTTAAAAAAAATTGCTCGCCCGCTCCATTTTTTTAAATGAAAAAATCCGAAGAACAAGTAATCAATTTGGAGTGGCCTAATTGGTGATCTATTTTCATTTCATAACAAGTGTCTTTTCCCTTAAATTTACAACAAAAGTGAATTAAAAAACTGCTTAAAAAAATTAATTTTAACTAGAGAAAGTTGATCTGGTGATCACAGATACCCCCGCATTCCAAATTTTCATCCAGAAACCTTTAAAGTCCCTATCTTCTAAGAGAAAAAGGGCCATAATTCATGAATGGTAAATGTCAATTTCACCATAATCGAATTTAATCTGTATTTTATGGTACATCGCATTGTGTTAAAGTTTGAAAAGATTTGGTTGAGTCGTACCTTAAATACCATCCGGAAACCTAGAAAGTCCCTATTTTCTAAGAGAAAAAGGGCCATAACTTATGAACGGTAAATGTGAAAGACACCATAATCAAAAATAACCTGTATTGTATGGTATACAGCATTGTGTTAAAGTTTGAAAAGATTTGGTTGAGCGGTACTTTAAATATAATTCGGAAACCTAAAAAGTCTCTATTTTCTAAGAGAAAAAGGGCCATAACTCAGGAACGGTAAAAGTGAAATACACCATAATTGAACTTAACCTGTATTTAGTGGTCCAGAGCATTGTGTTAAAGTTTGAAAAGATTTGGTTGAGCCATACTTTAAATATCATCCGGAAACCTAAAAAGTCCCTATTTTCTAAGAGAAAAAGGCCCACAACTTAGGAACGGTAAATGTGAAATACACCGTAATCGAACTTAACCTGTATTTAGTGGTCCACAGCATTGCATTAAAGTTTGAAAAGATTTAGTTGAGCCATACTTTAAATATCATCCGGAAACCTAAAAAGTCCCTATTTTCTAAGAGAAAAAGGGCCATAACTCAGGAATGGTAAATGTGAAAGACACCTTAATCGAACTTAACCTGTATTTAATGGTCCACAGCAGTGTGTCAAAGTTTGAAAAGATTTGGTTGAGCCATACTTTAAATATCATCCGGAAACATAAAAAGTCCCTATTTTCTAAGAGAAAAAGGGCCATAACTCCAGGAACGGTAAATGTGAAATACACCGTAATCGAACTTAACCTGTATTTAATGGTCCACAGCATAGTTTTAAAGTTTGAAAAGATTTGGTTGAGGGATACTTTAATTATCATCCGGAAACCAAAAGTGTGGCAGACGGATGGACATGAGGATCCCTATATACCCCCGACTCTTGTCGAGCAGGGGTATAAAAAGCCTGGTCAACTATGAAAAAAATAAAAACAAAAAACAAAACAAAGATGGTATGAGGAAACGTGTCATTTTCATATTCAAAACAATAAACAATTTTGTGTTTTAATTATTTTGGTGACATAACAATATATGTAATGCAGTGATTAATAAAAAAGCAAAGTGACAAACAAAAATACCTGTTCACCTGAATTATTGTTTTTTTAATGTCGACTGCTACATGTATATTATCCTGGGTTTGGACCACTAGATGATATTGAAAAGAACATTTTTTTTTTAATTTCTAAAGTGAAATTAACTTTAAATAACAGGTAATTTATTCATTATGAATTCTATTTCTTCCATGAACATCTAATCAGTAGTATTCTACAAGACATAAACGTTAGAGAATATCGAAGGGGCAATAAAAAAAAAGAAGAACAATCTAGAAAAACTGGCAACATAGATGAAGAAAAACAAAACAAAAACACAACACAATATGTGTTGAACACCACTATATGCACAAATTACGTAACTAAGACATGAGCCCTCCTACGAACAACTGGAGGTAAAGACGAACCAAATATTGTTTTTATGCAGAAATCGTAATGGACATCATGACATGGAACTCAGAACGTAAAGACACATAATAGGACAACACAAAAAACTAAAAAGATGAGCAACACTGACCCACACCAAAAAACCGGAGGTGAACTGACTGTGCTCGTGAAGGGTAAGCAGTTCCTGCTTCTTATAAGACGCCTGCCGTTTTACTCATAAGTTTGGTAAAAGTCTTGGCAATGATAGAGGAAAGAATACGTCTATGTAAAAATTAAAAGAAAATATGCTTGTGTGGCATCGAAATTCTCATCAATATAAATCTCCTTTCTAAAAGTCATCCCTTGAATCAAGTCTTTTTCATCCTGGCTATCATTTATTTTGCTTTCATGTACAATTTTAACACCAGTGAACATAACAAAATCCATCCTGCCCACATCAAACAACAGGTAGTAATGCCTGATATCAACACAAGACGAGACCGAATTTTGCAGAATCAGAAAAAATTAAAACCCGAACCTGCTCCCATCAAAATGTTTTCAGATTCACATTTCTTCTTCGTCGTGGCCAGACAGTAATCAAATTGAACAATTTACAAGCCAAAAATAGCTTTTGCTGATATTTATTTACAAAGGAGAATCATAAAGCATTCAGTATAATAAAAAAACATATTGCCTTCAATGCATTGAATGTGGAAGTTATGGTGATTATCACATTAGCAAAAGAAAATTATCACCCTGACTTTGTCTGAACCTTTCAATTTTTGTTTATCTTAGAGTGATAATCTACCATAACATCTTTTTTGCTTGCTCTTTACACATGATAATTTCTATTACATTTGTATAAAATGCTCTGTGTAAAATTTCTGCTTGAACTTGACACACAATAATTTCTATTATCAAGTGAATTGACAATCGTGAAATGAAAATTATCTTTGATTTCTACATGTAACTATGAGATGTCATATCAAAGCTACTGAACATGTCTTGACAAATTCTTGATAATCGTACTATCTTTGATATGTTTTACTTGATATGTATGGATTTCTCACTGCATCTCACGTCTCAGGATTCTCCTTTGATGTGATATTTGATATGTTTTACTTGATATGTATGGACTGCTCATTACATCTCACGTCTCAGGATTCTCCTTTGATGTGATATTTGATATGTTTTACTTGATATGTATGGACTGCTCATTACATCTCATGTCTCAGGATTCTCCTTTCATGTGATATTGGTTTGAGAAATTCATTTTTGCAAATTTTAAGACAGGTGACCACATAAAAGAGGTTCAATTCATATGAAATTTTCTATGACAGGAGAAGAAAAGTTTGACCTTTTTTTTAATACAGGTGACTGCTTAATAAAGGTGAATGCATGGGCAGGTTTAACTGTCTTAATACTACATATATCAGAATTCAGTATCAGTATTTGATGCTCATGGCAAGGTGTACTAGATACTGTGATAAAGTTTGCTGACTTGGGGGAGGAATGTGGTTTTCAATGGGTACTACAGTTTCATCCACTAATAAAACTGACACCTATGATATAACTGGGTGCATAGGTTATGTTGTTTAAAGTCACTTTGACTGGTGGAGGAAAACAGTATCTGGAGAAAACCACCGATCTGCCGCAAGTAACTGAAAACGTTATCACACAACATTGTATCAAATACACCTCACAATGAGTAAGATTTGAACTAGTGTTAGTAGCGATCTGCACTTGCATAGGTAGTTGTAAATCCAACTACCATACGATCACAACCATGACAGTCACTGATAGAACTGAAATATTGTTGATAGTGTTGTTACACATCCATACCCTGTTCATTCAAAATTACAGCAGACTTATACAAGAAAATCAAAAAGCTTCTCATGGAGGTCAATCAGCGAGTGAAACATTTAATGTTAAATGATATAAACACTTACCTTGGTAGAATAAGTAATTCTATAGTACACACAAATAATAGAATAATCAGTGTTGATCCAATATGTGATGTAAATAGTGTGTCTCTAACTTTACAGTACTGAAAAAAGACAACAAAATATGACCAGTGTGTGATCCAATATGCAATGGTAAGAGTGTGTCTCTAACTTTACTTAATTAATGGTGTTCAAATCACGATTCGTTGTGATAAAATTAATCACAATTGCAGGACAATGGACAATTCTGTACTTTATTTTTGTAGAGGGATAAACGTGAAACACAAAGATGAAAATATTTAAGTGTGAAGCATAAATGCACTGATTTTTAAGCACGATTACCTCTCCTTCAGGACTTCCTGTAAACAGGATTATATTTGATTTGATTTATTGTGCTTAACACCACTTTCAGCAATATTTCAGCTATATCATGGCAACCAGTTTTAGTGGTGGAGGAAGCCGGAGTACTGGGAGAGAACCACCGACCATGGGCAAGCAACTGGTAAACTTTATCACTTACGGCTGTGAGTCGAGTGCACCCTTTTTAGTAATTTACAAAGCTGGGTGCGAACCCACGCTGTATTGGTAATATGCTTGTATGAGTTGTTAGGTAATCCAACTACCTAACTCATAGAGCCACCCGGGCCTTAAAACAGGGTTAGAGTCTGTCATAAAAATAAAGGAGTATGTGTGTAAACAGTTTTCATTATAATAATCATTGCATATAAAAAAAATATTTGCTTGGAGTTATAGTGTTCTCGTCTTTACTCAGTAATATTAATCTACTGTTATTAAAATAATAGCTTTTTCTAATCAATTTCATTAAATAAATGTAATGTAGGTCATTTAATTAACAATGTTTTTATACTTACCCATAATTGATACATGAAGTGAGTGGTTGCTTCTTAAGGTCATATGGTACGCTAAAACTTTTAAAAAACATGTCCTGTGAACAATTGCTCATAAGGTCATATGGTTCATAAGAGCAATTGGGGTTAGGGGGTAAAGGTAAAGGTTTTTAAAGCCACTTTTAACAATACAGTCAAACCTGTCTTGTGTGACCTTATCAAGTCTTATGTGACCTTCTCAAGGACCATTGAAACAAATTGTCGCTAAATACAGGTGTAATTGATATGAAATGCATGGTGAAGGGAAATTAAAATTCAGGTCACATAATACAAGCCATTGCTTAATAGAGGTGGTCACTAAAGTAGGTTTGACTGTATTTCAATCATATCGTGGCAGTCAGTTTCATTAGTGATGGAAACCGGAGCACTAAGAGAAAACCACAAACCTGACACAAGTCACTGACAAATTTTATCACATAATGTTGGATTGAGTACACAGCATTAGTGGTGATAGGCACTGATTGCATAGGTAGTTGTAAATCCAACTACATTACAATCAAGACCATAACAAGAATTTAACATGATCAGATCTAAGTCTACATACATTTTCTTCTAGATCTTCCTTCAGAAATGTTAGGAAGAAGAATTTAACATGATCAGATCTAAGTCTACGTACCTTTTCTCCTAGATCTTCCTTCAGGAATGCTTGGATGAAGAATTTAACATGATCAGATCTAAGCCTACGTACCTTTTCTTCTAGATCTTCCTTCAGGAATGCTTGGATGAAGAATTTAACATGATCAGATCTAAGCCTACGTACCTTTTCTTCTAGATCTTCCTTCAGGAATGTTTGGAAGAAGAATTTAACATGATCAGATCTAAGCCTATGTACCTTTTCTTCTAGATCTTCCTTCAGGAATGTTAGGAAGAAGAATTTAACATGATCAGATAAAAGTCTACATACCTTTTCTTCTAGATCTTCCTTCAGGGATGTTAGGAAGAAGAATTTAACATGATCAGATCTAAGCCTA
>MJUT01062953.1:120910-141232 GCA_002080005.1 Gigantidas platifrons
TTTTCTTCTAGATCTTCCTTCAGGAATGTTAGGAAGAAGAATTTAACATGATCAGAGCTAAGTCTACATACCTTTTCTTCTAGATCTTCCTTCAGGAATGTTTGGAAGAAGAATTTAACATGATCAGATCCAAGCCTACATACCTTTTCTTCTAGATCTTCCTTCAGGAATGTTTGGAAGAAGAATTTAACATGATCAGATCTAAGCCTACATACCTTTTCTTCTAGATCTTTCTTCAGGAATGTTAGGAAGAAGAATTTAACATGATCAGATCTAAGTTTATCTATACTCCTAGCATCGATGGCTCGACGGAGGTAGACATTTACTTCATCTTTTGGATCTTTCAAGTTTTGATCTTCACCAATTCCCAGCCTGTAATATTGTACAACATTGTGCTAAAAATATATTTGGTACATAACATATGAAAAAGCTTTCTTTTGATTGGATGATTAGTATTTACTATTTTTGAACAGTTTATGTTTAATCTTGACAACGGGTAACTATGCCTAGTGACAGAAACTATACCAGTTTGAAACGATTTCCTGCATGGACTATACCATTGGAATAGATTTTCCTGCATTATTTTTATATATTTTTGGCAAGACTTACTTCCTTAAAATAGAGGGCTCTGTAATCTGTTTATCCTTTTCTGTAAACATAGCGAGTTTGGCAATTTTGTTATTATGATAATGTTGCATTTGAGTGTAATAGGTTCTTACATGAGTCACTATTGAAGATCTGGGATTTCTTCCACGAGTGGAAGAAATCTCAGATCTTCAATAAGGACGAGTGCAAGTACCTGTTTCTTCAGTTTCAACTTAAAAACAAAGCATGTCATTTCATTCATTCATATGTCAATGTCATGTTTACTACACAAAATATTACAACGCCACGTGCAATGCAGTAAATACACATTTATTTAAAACCGCATTAAATTTATTAGGGGAAATCAATTAAAATTCAGGTAAAATTTGAAGCTTTTTTAGATCTACTAAGACGACAATTTATATTACTACAGCAGTCGTAGAATTGATTATTGATTATACTCGGCTGATTTGATTGGCTGACAATGCCATGTAAGACAAAGTCACGCGCAGCTGTCTTTATGGCTTGTCTTACATAGAAAACCCAACAAAACGGAAGAATGTTTATTCTTTCAATTCCAGATATTATTGTCTTCTCCCATGGGAACAGTTTTCCTATAGTATTGTCAGATGACATATAGGAAAACAGTTCCCTCAGGAGAAGACAATAATAGAATATTAGACAAATATAATATCACTTAGTGGTAAGTCTTCCAGGGAAGACATGTGTTGCCTGTGAACTTATTTTCTTTAGATTACTTCATCATTGAAAGTAACATCATGATGAAAAAGTATATTATTCTACAAACATGTAGTTAGTTTTGACTGATGAAGTTTATGAAAATTACAATTTATTCTGACATGATGAATTATTTGAAGGATGAGATATTATCATGCGAATAAAAATAATCTATATCTAAGTTCCATCAAAAAGGATGTGGACATGCGATACAGTTCTCCATACTGATGCTCTGTGCCATATATCAGGAAGCTGGCCTGTGTGGTTCCTGGGAAAAATGTGACAAATATTTCTATCTAAAAATATTGTAAGTTCCGTCAAACAGGAATTGGACATGCGGCAGATACGAAACTGTCTTACACGATACAGTTCTCCATACTGATGGTCTGTGCCAAATATCAAGAAGCTGGCCTGTGTGGTTTCTGAGAAAAATGCGACAGAAATTATTTTGTGACGCCGACGCCAAACAACGCATAGTGATCCCTATATGTCGCCTCTGCGTAACGCAGGTGACACAAAAATGTAGATTTGGTATAAATTTGGCTTGAATTATCAGTAGTCAAATGTTAAATGTTAAACTTGAATCAGCATGCATCAAAATATATATTAAGCATAATTTTGTTGAAATGATTTTTGGAAAGGGTCCATAAATTCCATGAAATTGGGAAGTTTGGAAAATTGTATGTGCATACTCATATAATACCAAGAAACCATACCAAATATAAACTAGTTATGTAAAAATGTAAAAATAAAGAAGGATAGTTGCCCAAACAAGACAATAGGATGAATGGGTTGGCTTACAGACAAACTCATGGATGGACGGACAGATGGGCAAGAGCAATACAGTATACCCACCACTCTACAAGAGGGGGTATAATAAGATATTGTTAATAGCCTTAAAATAATATAAACAGACTGGTGGATGGACAAGAGCAATACAGTATACCCACCATTCTACAAGAGGGGGTATAATAATACATTGTTAATAGCCTTAAGACAAAATATGAGAACTTACTTGTGATGTATGGCAGCATTTGGATCGTCATTAAACTTCCTATCTTTACCACTGCCATTAAACATACTTTTCCTTCTTATACCATCATTTTGTGTGCTTAGTCTTTCCTATAATCAAAGTGAAAGTAGAAAATCAGAGATTTTGTTGTATCATTTTTTGTTGATAAGACAACAAAAAAACTTGTCAATGATCATTGAATTTAAATTTTGGAAGAAATGGTCAACTAGAACAAAAGTTATTACACAAAAACCTTAGTGTCGAAAGATGGAAGACGTCAATGACAACACAAACAATGATGACTATATGGGTCATACCATAATACAATCTTAAAATTTCATTAAAAAAAATGTGATGGAGATTTTTAAAGAGGGTTAGACCACAATCATTACATATAAAAGAACTATCGTTTCAAATTGCAGAGTCATTTTTTAGGGGACGTTTTGAAATGTAAATTTTTATAGCAGAGACGTATGTCCAGAAAAAAAGGGTTTTTCATAATTTGAGGTTTTCCCCTTACCTTACTGTCCCTGTCCCGATTGTCATCCTGGACAATAAAATAGGTATCAATATTATTCTCCTTTAAATATGGATGTCTGTCTGCACCATGACCCTCTTCTACTTCATAGTCCTGTTTAAGGAGCTTCATCGTCTCCATGGTGATGTGAATACGACTAAAAATAGAACATAATACATTTTAAAATTAAAGATTTAAATCTCCTATCAGCAATATGGGTAATACATTCACTAAATATGGAATTTGACTGGAACAATAAATGAATGGAATGGTTCAGAAATGCAATTGAATTCTGGATATTTAGAAATAAAATCTCTAGTCCTTTCAACCTTGATACAGTCAGGTTATAACTATTTACTACCTTAATGATTGGACAATTCAAATTTTATGTGGACACTGTTTATTTATAATTTTGCCTATACTTCTCATGGCAAGCACAAAAATAAAGCCATGTAGTGCATTAAGAAGTCTAAAATCATGTAACTACCAGGTAGGTGATTCTAGAAAACCTTCATATTTCATTTGAGGATTAAATGACCAAATATTAATGTAACTCACATTCTGTAATAACTGTCATTGTGTTAAAATGTCAAATGTAGATCAGTAATAAAACTGGTGTTCCTGAAATTTAATTTGTTTCTAAGTGTAAAGTTGGATAGTCTTGTCATGTTTATTAACATCCTTAACCTTTCTTACTAAATGAAAATCTGTCAAGAAAATCAGGCTTGACAATTTATTGACAATCAATTTACATTCTTTATTGAATTTTATAGGAAACAATCCTCCACACCTTTTTTGACCAATTTTAAAAAGGTTTAGAAAGGCTTTTTTTTTTTTAAATTCTTAAATTTGATTGGATGAACCCGAAACAGCATCTCAAAATCCTGTTTGAAATAATTTTGCAAAAGTGTCATGTCTATATTTACTTTTGTGAAATTGAAAATATTACTCTATTTTTGTTTGTTTTTACTCAGGGGTTCATTCATAAAATCATTTCTTGCAAGAGACTGCCTATAGGCCTAGTCAATTATAAGTATTTCTGGCTACTCAAAATTCAATTCTGACAAATATATACAGAATACCATAAACAGTCATATATTGTCAGCATTATGCATTATCATCACCCTTTTTTGGCTTCCAGAATCTGAGAAAAAAAACCCCCCTAATTCTGGTATATAACGTGCATCAACTTTTGACTGGTTTGGGAGGATGACAAACGTGTAAATTAAGCTTAAAATTCAGTTTTCTCAGGACCTATCAATGTATATAATCCACGCCCACATACCAGAAAATCCTTTTAAGGGTAAATATCTGTGACCTTATACAGTGGTGCTAAGGTCCTCGCATTATAACATAAATTGATCATATTTAAATTATTACAAACCCAGGTAATCCTCCAGCCTCCATTATATTAGCCAGAGTAACATCGTTTGACCAGACATCGAACTGCCACTTCCTCAACCCTAAAACACCACAATGGACTCTTCCAGAATGAATTCCCACCCTCATATTGACATCTGCTCCTGTTACATTTCTCACTAATCTGAAATATAAAATAATATTAAAACTCTGATTACTGAGTATTCTACATGGTTGAGTAATTAAGAATATTTTCATGTGTTGTTCTTTACATGTTGCCAGCACCATTTTGTAAGAATATTAATTAAATTACACAGGTTTACAGTTAAGACAGCTTATGGTAACAGTAGATTGATTAATATATTCTCCTGCTGTTATCACCTAGATACAAAGAATTAGGAGATAACTGTATTGTATTTGCAGATTTCATGGCATCAATTGGAGATTTGATGGTTGCAAATTGAGTTTACTCGGAGCCAGTAAACGGATATTTGCGACCATTAAATCGACAATTGATGCTGTGAAATTTCAAATACAATACAGTTATCTCCATTCTAATGTAATCATGTGTAGGATAGTCATACATACATCATATATGTATATTTCCGTATTATTGACAAGATGACATCAGTGGTAATCAGCTAAAATAAAATAAAATATTTCATGCTATTTCAACCGTAGAATTGGTGAAACTTACACCATTAAATCGACATTTGATGCCATGAAATATTCAAATACAATTCAGTTATCTCCATTCAAATGTAATCATGTGTATTGCTACATTGTTGACAAGATGACGTAAGCGGCACTCATGTAAATATCTCATGATTTTCAACAGTGGAATTGATACCATGAAAATTACAGCATTGTCCAATCACAAACCAGGGATATTAAACAACTACATTAGAATGACCAATATTAGGATGGTAGTGATTGGATGGGAACAATATAATATTTGACTGGTTATTGCATTTTAAGTAACAAAATACAGGATTCTACTTCTAGTTTTTAGTAAGTGTTAGAGTTTGGTCTATGGTGTTTAATGCTTTCAACAATATTTAAGTTATATGGTGGCTGTCAGTTTTGTTGGTGGAGGAAACTAGAGTACCCGGAGAAAACCATCGATCTGCTGCAAGTCACTGACAAACTTTATCACATAATGTTGTATGGAGTATACATCGCCATGAGCGGAATTCAAATTAACAACGTTAGTGGTGATAAGCACTGATTGAATAGGTAATTGTTGATCCAACTACCATACTATTATGGTCACAATAGCCCCTGGTTTATAGTATGAATACCGAATCATGTCATCCATTCATAATAAAAAAGTATTCAAGTTATCAGAGCATATTTAGAAAAAAATTACTATGAACGCAATCTTAATAAATTTAGTTCTTTGTCAATCTTTTGATAGCTTCTTTACATTATATAACTTCTAAAGACATTCAGCACAGGGTCACACCAGGGGTAATATTTTCAACCAACCAATCGATGAACCTACCAAATCTTGAGATATGAACAAATCTGGCACATTCTGATAGCTGTTGTCCGATTGGTCAATACCGGTATATTCAACCGTCTTCAATATGATTGGATGGTCAAGCTAAATAAAATGTTACCTAACCAGAGATCCTTTAACTCACCTAGATGAGTCCTGCCCTCACCCTTGTCAGTTGGGACTCATCAAAATTTTCAAATTTTTAGATTTTTACATTGGTGGCATCTTCTGGACTGATCAAATTAAATTGCTATAAGTATCTCTGCTAACGTGACCCCCATACAGGATGTTGTTAAAGTGATATTAAAGCTCGTTTTAACATATATTTTTTCAATTCATGACGAAGGTTGTTTCTTTTCAATTTAATTGTAAAAACAATCCAAAAATACTTTGCACGCCCATATAATCCCTAATATTGTTAAAATATCACTTAAAAGGGTCGAAATTAATTTTTGTCCAGGAAGCAAAAATTCAATTCAAGGCAAAGACCGCAAGATATGACAGAATTATCAACGAATTATGTCACTTTTACAAAGTTTCATTGATAAAAACCGGGTTAATGTCTCATAAATATCATTTATTGAACCAATTGCAAGTTTTCATGAGATACAAAAAATTACCAAAATGAGCTTTAATATCCCTTTAAACGTTAGTGCATCCACAAATAAAAAATCTAGCAAACATCTAATTTTATTTTAATTGCTATGAATGGTCCATATTCTTGACTTATTGATTTAAATGGTTTAACCCCATCACATTTTTGTACCTGTCCAAAGCCAGGATCTTAATTTTCAAAGTCAAATGTCGTTTTCCCTACTTTTTTTGTGTTCAGTGAGTTATGGTGAGAGGTGATAGTTCATTTTTTTGACATTTAAGTGGAATTGTTGATCATCACTGTTTACACATTCTTTTGATAACCTGAGTGTAAGATAGCTAGATTCAACTGCAATATTGAACAGCAGAGAATTTTATCAACAAATGGTGTATTTCTTTATAAGAACATGGGAGCAATAGAATGGAAGCCTAAGAGAGATCCAGTATGAGCCATGTGATAAACTTTTACTTGAAGATTGATTGATTGATTGATTGATGTTTAATGCCAATTTTAGTAGTATTTCAGCTATATTGTGGAGTAAACAAATTTTATAAATTAATTTCCTAAACTACAAGATACTTGGAAATAAAACATATTTGTGTATAAAATAATATTAATTGGGTTATATGTTTAAATATAAGATTGATTTGAAGAAAGGTTTTTTAAATTGAAAATAAAATATTTAAAATCGTAATTGTCAACAAGATAATGAGCCATAACAGCATGCACCACTGTTCTGACTTAGAAAGACAGAGTTGGTAAAATGTACATCAATTATTTTTTAATTTCCACATTTAATGATACATTGACATATATACCAGGTAAGACCCGGATTCTATTGTTAATTAAGAACAAAATATGAATACATCATTAGCACAGTTGGCTTCATCATTGATCCATTGTATTGATTGTGATATAGTTATTATTTTCAACAACATTTCACTAGATAATTAACACTGTAAAAGTACTTATATTCAAGAATATCAATTGTCGTGGTTTGAGGAAGCGCTATATTTTGATTGGTATTACATTTCGTGCTGTTAGTGAACCTCAAATGATAATACTTTCACAGTATATTAAACAAATGTGAGTGAAATAGTGGCCCAACATGGATTGCAAAAAATTGTGTCAAACTTGTTCTGTACTAGTTTCTGTAAAAAAAAACCACAACCTAAGTATTTGTTAGCAATATAACCAACCACTTCAACATGAACCTTTCCTCTAGTAAACTTTGAATGACCAAACACAGAAACAACAGACAGGCACAAAAAAAGTGGCATGGTTAAACCATTATCTGGGATCCCTCTTCTCCTCTTTTGCTTTAGTTATTTGACAATGTGATGTTGGAAACATGTAAAGCATTTGTTTTAGTGAGTGATTTATAGTTGTTTAACACAAGTAAGCAATTTTTCAGTTATATCATGGTGGAAAAAAAAGATTCTTTTGATGAGATGATGACGTCTTTACATTAATTCATTAACACACTTTATTGGTTTTTCAAAGTGCTAAATGTAGCTCACTTGAGCAACAGTGTGCAGGTAGACATGTCACTTTACTTGGACAAATTTTACTGTCTGTGAACCAACCAATCTGTCATTTTACTGTCTGTGAACCAACCAATCTGTCATTTTACTGTCTGTGAACCAACCAATCTGTCATTTTAAGGTCTGTGAACCAACCAATCTGTCATTTTACTGTCTGTGAACCAACCAATCTGTCATTTTACTGCCTGTGAACCAACCAATCTGTTCTTTATCCAACATTCAGGGATACTTAGTAGAGAAGCAGCAAATACCAATTTTATAGTCTTTGTTTTGACCCGACCAGGGTCAGAACCGATGATCTATCACGCTAGAGGTGAGTATGCTAGCCATTACACCACAGATTTGTTTGATGACTGTTCCAATGGTTAATGATCATTGTGTGCTAGCCATTACCAATGTTATAGTCTATGTTTTGACCAGGGGCAGAACCACAGATCTATCACAATAGAGGTGAGTTAGATAGTCATTACACCACAGATTTGTTTGATGACTGTTCCCATGGTTAATGATCATTGTGTGCTAGCCATTACCAATGTTATAGTCTATGTTTTGACCAGGGGCAGAACCACAGATCTATCACAATAGAGGTGAGTTAGATAGCCATTACACCACAGATTTGTTTGATGACTGTTACCATGGTTAATCATCATTGTGTTGACTCTTAATCTTGTCGAGTCCTAATTTGAATGTGTGTCTGGATGTATGTTTGTGAGTGATTTTAGTATCAATATTTTCCCAATGTTTATTATCAAACCATGTACATTGTTATATTTTTGAGGGCCTCAATGAAAATTAGACTTGTTCTAATAGAGACACACTCGTTAAATAAAGATTATTATCATCATCATTATTATACTTACGAGATGGCCTCTATCATGTCCAATCCCATCTCCACACAACAATGAGCGTGGTTACTCCTTACATCAGGTAGACCACTGACACAGTAATAACAATCTCCTAAGATTTTAATTCTAAGACAGTGATTTTCTGCTGCTAAACGATCAAACCTAGCAAACAATTCATTGAGGAGCTGGACAAGTTCCTGGGCTGTACACTGTGATGATAATGCTGTGAACCCACAAATATCAGCAAACAGGATGCTGTAATTACAAAAAATATAATGCTGTGAACCCACAAATATCAGCAAACAGGATGCTGTAATTACAAAAAATATAATGCTGTGAACCCACAAATATCAGCAAACAGGATGCTGTAATTACAAAAAATATATTAAAACTTTATTTTTATCTGCAGTATGTTGAGTGTTTTCTCCTGGTACTCTGGTTTCCTTGACCAGCACCCAATAAACGTCACAATATAAACTCAGGGCATTCCACAGCAGCAGGGCACAGTGCTAATTGCCCATCTAATTGCATTTTCCCAGCGGCTACTTTGTTTTCAAAAATGAAAATGTCAAAGTGAAAGTAAAATACTGCTTTGTTTTTCATACTTGTTTTGCAGAATCTCCCCTTCTACTTGAGGATTATCACCTCCTACTTGACAATGCAGTGTTTTATCATGCAATTATTACATTTTCTGTACGCTAAATGTAAATTAATAAAAATTGCATTATGCGTCTATTATACAACTTTTTAATTGTTATGTGCAACCTCTGTCATGATCTTCAATTTGTTGAAGGCGGTCAGTATTTGGTAGAAGTAGAACAGCCTCTGACATAATCTTCAATTTGTTGAAGGTGGTCAGTATTTGGTAGAACAGCCTCTGACATAATCTTCAATTTGTTGAAGGCAGTCAGTAGTTGGTAGAAGTAGAACAGCCTCTGACATAATCTTCAATTTGTTGAAGGAGGTCAGTATTTGGTAGAAGTAGAACAGCCTCTGTCATGATCTTCAATTTGTTGAAGGTGGTCAGTATTTGGTAGAAGTAGTAGTGAAAAATAATGATTGATTTTCATGAAAAGGACAAGTTTTAAGCAATTAGGTATAAAAGTTGCCATGACGGAGTTGGCCTTACAAGTCAAGGTCTTAATCATAAACTATCATAAAATTTTTTGTTTGTTATTCGATCTATACATCAAAACTAACCCTATCAATTTTTTTTTTATCATGATCAAAAATTTCAAAGTCCAGTCAAACCTGCCCATGTGGTCATCTCTATTAAGCAGCTTCCTGTATTAAATTGTCACCTTTTCCTTTTTCTGTCATAGAAAATTTCACATGAATTGAACCTCTTTTAAGAGGTCACCTGTCATATAAGGCCACTATGTCTTTGTCCCAAAAGTGACCTCTTAATACAGGTTTGACTGCATTTTATCTGACATTTTTACCAAGCTATTTTTCATTGATTTGAAATTAAAAAATAATAATTTGCCTATCTTACTAATTAACCTTATTACATTTTTTTGTACTTGTTAACTTCAAGAAAATAAAAAGTTTGACCTTACTTAAACATTATTTTTTTAATGATAGTCTAGAATATTCTCCTGTGACAATATTCGTTTTATTGACTCGTTGGATCTACAGACAGAATTCAATTTATTATGCTATTAACAATTAATGGCACAGCATAAAGCGTTTCCTTTTTTTCATATCAAATAGCAATAAACCTACATGATTTTATTATCATTGAATTTGTCATGGATTTTTATACTAAATCATTCAATTATTTATGAGTTTCAGGTTGTCCTTTGTTTCTTAATTTTACATTTTACCGACATTTGTAAATTACATACAGGCAATTTTAGAAAAGTAAAATATTCATAATCAAAGGGGGGGGGGGGGGTAATCAGAAGCCATATGTCGAAGATGAATCGACAGAGAATACAATGGCCAAAAAAACAAAAAAAACAAAAAGCAAAACAAAAAAACCAGCAAAAAGACAAACAATGATCTACAAAACACTACGAAGATAACTTTGATTGAGCTTTATGAACCTCACAAAAAAACCAGGTGTGAACTAGAAGGATAAGCAGGTCTTGCTCTACTAGTTGCACCTATTGTGTTGCTGTTGAATGACATGAACATCATCTAATATGGAAAGCTTGTTTGACACCAGTTTAAAGGTTAGGGTCACTGATAAACTTTATCACATATTAATGTTGTGTCGAGTACACCTCGCCTCAGCAGGACTTGAAATCACAACGTTAGTGGTGATAGGCACTGATCGCATAGGTAGTTGTAAACCCGACTAACATACGATCATCCCGACCCCTCACCGGTTTACATAAATAAATACAAACAAAATAAATGAAACATGAATCCAGTACAAAACAAAAGGGAACTAAAAAATGAGAAGACATACAATTGAACAACCTGAAAAATATGAATCTCACTAAAAACCTAGGGCAAAAACAGGTGCTCCGGAAGAAAAAGCAGCTCCTGCTCCACGAGTGGCATCTGTCACCAACCTGTCTCAAGTCATTGACAAACTTTAGCACCTTAAGTTGTATCGAGTACACCTTGCCACGAGCGGGTTTGGAACTCACAATGTTAGTAGTGATAGCACTGATTGCATAGGTAGTTGTAAATACAACTACCATACGATCATGACCACGATGGCCCCAGTCTGTATTGGAATTCCCTTGGACATAAAAATCCCAAAGTTAGACTTGCAGCTTTTCGCGATTACCGAGGACCAGATTACATGTTTAATGGCTGTGCTCTGTTGTAAATAATACTCCTTGACATTTTACAGGAAATCTAACATGCACTGTACATACTGTACGCACAACCTTGTTATCTCCATGGTTACAACTATATACAAGAAGTTAAACATAACCTTTACCCACACTTTTTGCCATCACCATGGTTACAACTAGAAATTAGAAATCAAACATAACCTTTACACACATTTTTGCTATCACCATGGTTACAACTATATACCGGTTAAAGAAATCAAACATAACCTTTACCCACACTTTTTGCCATCACTATGGTTACAACTATATATGCAAGAAATCAAATATAACCTTTACCCACACTTTTTGCTATCACCATGGTTACAACTATATACAAGAAATCATATGTAACCTTTACCCACACTTTTGCCATCACCATGGTTACAACTATATATAAGAAGTCAAACATAACCTTTACCCACACTTTTGCCATCACCATGGTTACAACTATATACAAGACATCAAACATAACCGTTACCCACACTTTTGCAGTCACCATGGAAACAACTATTTACAAGAAGTCAAACATAACCTTTACCCACATTTTTGCAGTCACGAAGCTATATACAAAAGATCAAAGGGACTTCATACTTCTATTACACTCCCATAATTATTGAAATAACTATAAAAAGGTTGTATAATTACATACTGTATATACCAATACATACTTTACAAAGTCAATTAAGGGTCATTTTAAACCATTTCCCCGTTCATCTGTAAAGAAGCCTGTAATTATAGCAAAAGCCTTCTAAGATTGTCAATTAGATAAACTATACGATTTATTCAAGGAAACAATATTGCCTCAACAAATCTTGATATGATCAGGAATCTACAACACTTTCATATTAATAAGAAGTCCTATACCTATAAAACATTACCTTTTAATAGTCATTGAATTTTTTCTGAAATAAAAGTGTCATGTGGTCTGAGAAATAACAACCATTGTAAATTATTGTTGGCAAATGTCCTCCAGTGAAAACAAGGTCCAATGTTGAGCTGTAGATTGTGGAGGGGAAGGTCACACACCGTTGTAGGTCATTTGTTTTGAAATGTTGACCTACTTTTTCACAAAGAGATGGAGTGGTACATTGTATACCCAAAATCAAGTCAATATCTCATATTAAGTGAAAAAAAAAAAGTGGTGACAACTAAATATTTGGCCAATTTTCAAAGTCCAACAGCTGTAAGTTGGCCAAAAATCATTCAACCGGAATGAATTTCAAAGCCCAACGGCTGTAAGTTGGCCAAAAATCATTGGACCGGAACGAAACGTATACTTGATCTGTAACTTATCATTATACACCCACATATCAAATATCAAGTCAATATCTCAAAGCATAGCGAAAAAAAGTTGTGACAACTCTTTTACCGCTCTGTAAAAGTAAAATTAGGTAAATAATTAAGGTAAATAAAAATATAAAACAGACAAGCAGGAAATACCAAATCACGATATCATATCTAGTGTGAACTATGAAGAGAGATACGGATGTGAGGATATAAACCTTGATATTTATAGACTGCACTCATATTTATTAATTTTAATAGTAATTCGAGTGAAATTAAACTAAACCTTCATTTACTAATTAATATGTTCCAAGCATCTGCTGCCATTGGATATATA
Organism: Gigantidas platifrons; assembly: GCA_002080005.1. Taxonomy (NCBI): domain Eukaryota; kingdom Metazoa; phylum Mollusca; class Bivalvia; order Mytilida; family Modiolidae; genus Gigantidas; species Gigantidas platifrons. The sequence continues at coordinate 134,020 of MJUT01062953.1, forward strand.
ACCGACTCAGATAAACACAAGCCAATATGTTTACAATAAATTGTTGGTTTGTTCGATTGATAACGTACACATTTAGACCTCATTGGTAATGGTTTTAAACTTGCATTGTTTGCTTCAAGTGCGTACAGATCATGGGTTTGCGCCCAGTTCAGGTCAACACAACGACTTTCAAAGTGATATTTGCTGCTTCTCCACTAAGAATCCAGGAGTAAGAGCAAAGACTAGATGGCTCGGAACCAGTATAATGTGTAAGAGAGGAGTGACATGTCTACCCACAACCTGAACCTGTAGTGAGGTAGCACTATAAAAATCCTACTAAATGGGTTGGCTTAGTGCAAAGCAGACATTATCATCATTTCATCAAATGTAACGTGTTCTCGCCATGATATAGCGGAAAAATTCCTCATTAGCCATTAAACAATAATCAGTTACTCACTAATACACAATTAATTAAGTATACATTGTATATTAATAATTCTAATATGACGTCCTTCAAATGCTTTCGGTCCAAACCTGTGGTAAAATATGCGTATATTGGTATATCAGCTGATTGGCAACATCTTAATTTGTTTTGGCTGTTATATAAAAATAAATACCGTATTTGTCCTATTAGAATAGAAATAATTCATGGGAGCTTGAATATATATTGATTTTACCACGGGTTGGCCCTTTATGCCGATATTTTACCCCTTGCTATCGCTCGCGGTAAAATATTTGGCATAAAGGGCGAACCCGTGGTAAAATCAGTATATATTCAAGCCCCCATGAATTATTTCTTAAATAACTTTTTCCAAACAAATACATACAAGAACCACATGGCTCAACACACCTGCAAAAAAAAGGGAGACTTGATTTCTCCCTCAGAAAACATTAGGGAGAAGTGAAGACATGACAGAGAGACTTCCAAGAGCTTCAGAGAGACATGCTTCCACAAAAATATGTGGTAATTTTCACAAATTTTTTGTTACTATTTCTATCTGAAATGTGCCTGACTGATCTGGTTTAATGTCTTCAAATTTAATTTTAATGTTTTGTATTTTTATTATTATTGTTGATCATAGATTAGTTGTCATTAGACTTTATTAATTTCGCCTCTTGAAATCTGCAAGATATAAATTAAGCTCAAAAAGTTTGTTTCCTTCCCTTATTTTTTTTTTAAGAACACGGCCAAGCTTAAAGCTTGACAAGTTTATTGCTGAGCTTTAAATATGCTACAAATTACTCAAATTGAATGAAAATAATAAAAATCTAATAACAAATATCCTCTAGGAAACACCTGTTTGTATTTTTTAAATTTGGGAATTTATATTCACCTGGAATTTCATCAGTACAAATTTATCAGATTGCTGCGATTCTTTTGTTTCAACAAGTTAACTCTCTTTATTTCTTGAATAAATAAAACATCTTTCACTCATTCTTATGCATTTTTCACTATCATTATAATTGCTTTGTCAATAAAGCTTACCGGAAAAATGAAATGAGGTGACTTTAATTATGCTTTGGATATGAGAAGGGGCCATCATGGTCGTGATCGTTTGATAGTTGGATTTACAACTACTTATGTAATCAATGCCTTTCACCACTAACGTTGTGCGTTCAAACCCTGTTCATGGCAAGGTTTACTCGATATAACACTATGTGATTAAGTTTGTCAGTGACTTGCGACAGGACGGTGGTTTTCTCCGGGCATTCCGGTTTCTTCCATCAATAAAACTGACCGCCACTATATAACTGAAATATTGTTGAAAGTGGCATTAAACGCCATAACCCTAAACCTAACCCTTGGATCTGAGAGAGTGCAACTTCAGTCGATAGAGGGCGAGAATCTTCCCAATTTGTCTTGTTCATTCAGCCATGGAACCTCTGTGCGTAATTTCACACTTCACAAGAATTTTCCCTAACTTCACCTTGTTTGGTGAGCCATGGAACCTTTGTGTGAACTCTTACACATCGATCTATAAATAGAAGCAGATGTTTGTTACATCTAATTTTTAATCTTTCAACCCATTAACATCTAACGTTATGTATCAGGTTAAAAATACGTTATGTATCAAGATAATAGTATGTCAGAAGTCAAATTTCAAATGATCATAGTCATGTATCAGAATACATCAGCAATTACATTTCAAATGGTACGTCAAAGGTTGAATTTCAAATGATCACAGTCATGTATCAGAATACGTCAGCGATCATGTTTCAAATGACCAATCATGGATTTGCTTACAAAATCTTTTGGTATTGAACACCATTATAGGATTACAATTGGTTATCAAGCTTCTGAACGTGAATGAAAGGCTATAAATGTTACCTGATACAGGATGTTGCTAACAGAGCACACGGAAGAAACAAGATCCTGCTCAAACGTTTAATTTTGATTAGATTGCTTGATTTTTAATTTGCCTTCTCTGCAAAACAACTTGCTGGAAAATAAATAGTTTACAATATTTGTTTGTAGGTTTTAATGACGTACCAGTGGGTTAGGGTCATTAGTATTTGTTTGTAGGTTTTAATGACGTACCAGTGGGTTAGGGTCATTAGTATTTGTTTGTAGGTTTTAATGACGTACCAGTGGGTTAGGGTCATTAGTATTTGTTTGTAGGTTTTAATGACGTACCAGTGCGTTAGGGTCATTAGTATTTGTTTGTAGGTTTTAATGACGTACCAGTGCATTAGGGTCATTAGTATTTGCTGTCACTTTCAGCATCATCCTGAACATGCATGAAATATTTGCTGCTAGATGTTAAGAAAAAAACCAAACACTTTCAGCGATACACCCCGACTTGCAGCCATTGTGGAGATGGCGAGCCAACACAGTATTAAAGAAGTCAGAAAATTACCTTAATATTAAAAGTAGATATCACATTTATTATGCACAATATGTGTTTCCGAAATAACTACAATCATTGTAAAAAGTTTGGAAAGCCTAATAATTTAACAGTCTTTGGGAGCAAGAAAACCACTAAAGTCTGGAAAGCCACAATATGGCTGAAAATTTGGTGAAAGTGACCCAAAAAAAAAAAAATAATCGACCCTAACACTTCAATTTTTAATAGGTCTGTTATAATTAATGTTGATGAAGGAAGTAGATGAGTTTATTGGCCTTTGTGAAGACATAATATTATTGACATAAACATTTCCTTTTAGATCAAGTCTCATTATCAAACCAATATATTGAGACTATTACTGTGGAGAGAATAATTTCCTTCATAATCATATGCTGTCTTATTTTAAGTGACAGACACTCATTATTTTCCACATACTATGTTATTGTTGTGTTCGTGTTTCAAGTGTTTTGCATCGGAGAAACCCTCCCTGGTCATGTAGTAGGTAGGTGTGTTTTGCATCGGAGAAACCCTCCCTGGTCATGTAGTAGGTAGGTGTCTGGAAACTTTAACATTTGAGACGGGTGTCGAGACTTGACTCCACCTTAGTGGCCGTAGGCTCGTGGTCAGAAATGAACTACATTGTATAAATAAAGGCAAAATTGAAAAAGAGTGAAATGTTTCAACGCAGGATTACCCTATTAGATATTTACTCACTTACAACAAAACACATCAATTGGACAAAATGTCATATGATGCTGTATAAATACCTAATGACAAAGATATTCTTTAATCAGACAGCCCTTAAAACCAATCAATGAGACAACATGTCATATATTGCTGTATAAATACCCAAATACAAACATATTCTGACAGCCCTAAACCAATCAATGAGACAAAATGTCATATATTGCTGTATAAATACCTAAATACAAAGATATTCTTTAATCAGACAGCCCTAAATCAATCAATGAGACAACATGTCATATGATGATGTATAAATACCTAAATGCAAAGATATTCTTTAATCAGACAGCCCTAAACCAATCAATGAGACAACATGTCATATGCTGCTGTATAAATACCTGAATACAAAGATATTCAGACCGCCCTAAACCAATCAATGAGACAACATGTCATATGCTGCTGTATAAATACCTAAATACAAAGATATTCAGACAGACCTAAACCAATCAATGAAACAACATGTCCTAATATATGATGCTGTATAAATACCTAAATGCAAAGATATTCTTTAATCAGACATCCCTAAACCAATCAATGAGACAACATGTCATATGATGCTGTATAAATACCTAATAACAAAGATATTCAGACAGTCCTAAACCAATCAATGAGACAACATGTCATATGATGCTGTATAAATACCTAAATACAAAGATATTCAGACAGCCCTAAACCCATCAATGAGACATTTTTATCAAATTTCATCAAATTTATCAAATATATTCATGTATAATTTTATTATGTTATGTAACTTGCTGTCATTTTCTTATTTATGTATATAACATTATTGTATAGAGCGGATATACTAAGTTGATATAACTTGTTTCCAATCTAATTGTACATTTATAAGACAATAAAATATGTTTAAACTAAACTAATGAGACAACATGTCATATGATGCTGTATAAATACCTAAATACAAAGATATTCTTTAATCAGATAGCCCTAAACCAATCAATGAGACAACATGTCATATGATGCTGTATAAATACAGATAGCCCTAAACCAATCAATGAGACAACATGTCATATGATGCTGTATAAATACAGATAGCCCTAAACCAATCAATGAGACAACATGTCATATGATGCTGTATAAATACAGATAGCCTTAAACCAATCAATGAGACAACATGTCATATGATGCTGTATAAATACAGATAGCCCTAAACCAATCAATGAGACAGTACAATATATCCTTCATATACATGTATATTTATTCCTCCACACAAGACACACACAAAAAAAACAAGAACTATTAACCACTTACCAGAGCTATCAATATTTTCAAGTGTACCACTACTTCAATATTTACAAGGAGTACATTTTTTATTAAAGTCTGAACATTTTTCGTGAATATCTTATACAATACTTTTTGAATTTATGAGGTACAAATTACCATTTTAAACGGGTAAAAGTACCTGGTATTGTTGATTCAGTTTAACTTGGCAGGGCGTGGCTATCGGGCGTAGTTCAATTGGAACCTTCATTTTTAATTTAGGGAGTTTACATCTGAATTCACTGATCCATTTAATTAGAGTCAATTGACAATTATTATACCTTTTATATTCTATTCTATGCAAACAACAATACTATGAATTGCAGATTGTTGTTATTTGTTCGAGAACCTGGTGTTACATATAAATAGTAGATTCGTCCACGGTCAGAGTTTGAAGTTCAAACAGGCCGGCCAGGTTACTTTGTAACATCAATACCACTCCTTATTGAAAGGACTACATTACACCATTGCTAACTGGATCCAGTAATTAAGGTTATAAGAAGCTTAATTGAGACATAGAAGAGAGTTTGCTATCTCAGAAATCCTCTTTTGCATGATAATGAAATAACTATTGATATTTTTGCAGATTAAATCTTCAACTTGTTAAAGGTAGTCAATTATTGTATATTTTTAGAAGTAAAAATATAATCTGTTTAATAATTTGTTCCACCCCTAACCTTTTATCTCAGAGAAGTTAGTTCAGTAAAAACTACCTGATAATGATAACAAATATAAAGTGAAACCTGTCTAAACCGAACCAGCTTTAGTGTTCAGAATAGGCAGGTATTTGGTCTAAATATTCACGTTGCCCTATCAACATCTGACACACCTGGATCTAACCTGTCACCCTGGGTGAACTCTTGGTTTTCCCTTTACTTCCTGCAACCAAACCTATTAGCAAAACTGTCCAGCCTGCATTTTCATTGGTCAATCTAAAGTTCATCTGGATATAACAGTTGTGTCAGATTAGTAGAGTGACTTTTTGAAAAAGGCGTCTAGTTAAGGATTTTAATGCACCTATCTAACACATGGCTAAAACCCTGCCATACGGTCTTTGGCCTTGACGTGGCTGGCATGCTTGTTGACAATGCATTTTATGTCAAACTAACAGGAGACCAAGTCCGAATCAGTCTAAATTGGAAATTTATGTATTTTCTGTGATTTTTCATTTCCCCCCCCCCCTCTACTTAAAAGTTCACATTCGATGGTCAAATGGTTATTTTTTTATTGTATAGAAAACATCCAAATACATCACTGCATCTGTTTGTTATTGATTTTACCATTTAAGATAGGTTTCGCACTTTCGGGAATATGTTTTTTTGAGAAAATGTGATTTTGTCACCTTTTCTCGAAATATGATATTTTTAAAAGAAGTCTCAATAGTTTAAATTAATATTACTTGATATTTTTATCAAGAATTAGCACGTGTTTCATTTTATATGCTTTTTGTCACATTTGTATTCATATTTATGAAATAAAACGGAATTTTTGTGAAAAAGATATTTTTTATCGTATTACCTCCCTTGGTGTTTAACATCGATTTAGCAAAAATGTGACCATTTCCAACTTTTACAAACATTCAATTCGCATAGCCCTAAATACAAGCTTTCGAATGATATGTAATTTAGCCGTGTGTTAGATAGGTGCATTAAAATCTTACAGATTTGTAAAAAGTCACTCTACTAGATGGAGCATAATGTATTTAACTTATAATTGAAATTATTTTGAGGTTTACTATACATCACATTCGGAACTCACCTGACTTTTTCATGTTTTTGTATGTAAATTTTGTGAAACATAGTGTCTTTTGGAGCACCAGCAATATCAGCCTTCATCTCCATGGCAATGTGTCTTGGTAATACAGATAGTAACAACCTTTCCTGAAAAAAATAGAAAAAATTTATAGACAACACTTGAAAGGTGTAACTTGAAACCATTGTTTGACTGTTTTATATAATATAAATAATAAGGGACTAGGGCTATAGTATTTGACTGTTTTATATAGTATAAATAATAAGGGACTAGGGCTATAGTATTTAACACCACTTTCAACAATATTTCAGTTATATCGTGGTAGTCAGTTTTATTGGTGGAGGAAACCAGTGTACAAGGAGAAAACCACAGACTTGCCGGAAGTCACTGACAAACTTTAGCATATAGTGTTGTATTGAGTACATCTCGCCATGAACGGTGTTCAAACTCACAACTTTAGTAGTGATAGGCACCGACTGATACGGGCATGGCTATGACTGCCCCTGTTGTAAATCAACCTATCATACGGGCATGGCTATGACTGCTCCTGTTGTAAATCAACCTATCATACGGGCATGGTTATGACTGCCCCTGTTGTAAATCAACCTATCATA
>MJUT01062953.1:145384-161861 GCA_002080005.1 Gigantidas platifrons
ACTGACTACTAGCTAGGAAGGTAGAATCTGTTGGTTAAAGACCGTTACTCTTAGTTAACTGACTACTAGCTAGGAAGGTAGAATCTGTTGGTTAAAGACTGTTACTGTTAGTAAACTGACTACTATCTAGGAAGGTAGAATCTGCTGGTTAAAGACCGTTACTCTTAGTTAACTGACTACTAGCTAGGAAGGTAGAATCTGTTGGTTAAAGACTGTTACTCTTAGTTAACTGACTACTAGCTAGGAAGGTAGAATCTGTTGGTTAAAGACTGTTACTGTTAGTAAACTGACTACTAGCTAGGAAGGTAGAATCTGTTGGTTAAAGACCGTTACTCTTAGTTAACTGACTACTAGCTAGGAAGGTAGAATCTGCTGGTTAAAGACCGTTACTCTTAGTTAACTGACTACTAGCATGGAAGATAGAATCTGTTGGTTAAAGACCATTACTCTCAGTTAACTGACTACTAGCTAGGAAGGCAGAATCTGTTGGCTTAAGACTATTACTCTTGGAACAAATTATTCTGTTCCTTCGAAGCTGATTGTCTATAATAATTTAAGAAATCAATGAAGATTAAACTAAAATGTTGCGGCATGTTGGTGGTTTTCTCCGGGAACTCCAGTTTCCTCCACCAATAAAACTGACCCCCACAATATAAATGAAATATTGTTGAAAGTGTCGTTAAACACCATAAACGTAAACCAACACCTAAACTAAAATATAACCAGACAATTGTTTACACTGTGTCATGTGAATAGTTAAATGGCCACTATTCAAATGTTTCACATGTTGGTTCATTAAACAATAAGAACAAAGTCTGTATTAGTAGTATTTGAATGGCCACTATTCAAACGTTTCACATGTTGGTTCATTAAACAATAAGAACAAAGTCTGTATTAGTAGTATTTGCTCTGATAAACCTCACTGAAACTAGAGTCTTTTCTTGTGGATTGCACATCAAAAGAAATTCCTGTTTCCAGCCAAGAGCATGGTGTTTTTACATGTGCTTTTTAAGACAATTTTTTAATATTAACAAGTACCCTTTTTCTTAAGTAGCATACATCTTGCATTTTGTACATACAAGCTGGAACATACCGGTACATGTAAATAATTATACCCTAAAGACATGTAAATTTTCAAAGTGCTCCCAAAACATGCTGTGATTACACAAATTTTAATGCTGAAACACTAGCTTACACGAGGATCCCTGTGGAGCAACAGAAATATTTTAATCCTTCATCCATTACTCTTTTCTCTTAGAATGAAGATATTAATCAATAAATACAGGATTTGTTCTAAAATAAAACATTATTATGACAAAGATGTTCTTTAGCAGACGGCTGTATTAGCAGCCATTAGAGACAGTTGTCAAGGCAACTATGAAACAGGTATGTAATCACCAGACAATAAATAAATAATAAAATCACTTTTGTCATTGAAAGTCCTTTCACTTAATCTGCTTAATTCAATTTACGCAGATATGTCGTTTATAATGACAAATGAAGGAATTGTAAACAATCAGCGTTAATTATATTTACGTTGAAAACTACTCTGTCAGTGACCAAAATGATTTGTCTCCGGTTATCAACGTTTCATCAATTATGTTGTGTCCTTTCCAATTCCGTTATCAATACAGCGTGAAACTGAATTTAACGACTACAAATTAGATAGATCATGAAAACCAAAACAAAAGCAAGAAAATTCAATTCAATTCAATTACCAAAGGACAAAAAGCTGAACACAAAGAAACCATCAATTTCAGATGCTAAATTATCTACCGATCCTCTGTCAGCCACGATTAACTTTTTCTACAGACGTGAAATTAATCTTGTCTATTTCTTCAACATTAAAGGTGTCATACGTAAGCAAAATCGGAAATTTTGTTTTATCATGTAACTAGTCAACAGAATCAAAGAATTGTATTAGACATGTATTTAACAGTTTAAGCATATATCTTTTGAAGACCGAAATGTGCATGTCGTAGCCTTAGGGGCAGAAATATCAAGTCAATCATCAATTTCAGTGAGCAATTATTAATTTTAGCAATTTACTTAATCCTGGAAAGACATTCGAATTTTCAAAAGTCATTATGAATCCTATAAAATAAGTCACACTGAATCTTAAAGGAAAATTATTTAAAACAAATTTAATGGACCTAGAAAATTAATAATTTGGTTCTTCTAGTAGGATAAAACACAAATTAAACAAACTTATATTATACAATTAATGACTTTTAATATGGATGATACAAGGATTCATTAACCCAAGAGAGAGAGAGAGAGAGAGAGAGAGAGAGAGAGAGAGAGAGAGAGATTTTTGTCTTGTCTTGTATTATATTATTGTCTTGTCTTTTCTCTTTATTAATTTGTATTATTTTGTATTACGGTACTCATGATGTAATTGTATTTATCTATGTTGAGGAGAGCTACTAGTAGCCTCTGACTGTATGTAATCCTCATGAAATAAATAAAGAATTAAATTAAAAATATTATATTTACCGAGGCCAGAGGCCAAGGTAAATATATTATTCTTGGGTTAATAAATCCTGGTATCCATTCAATTGAAAGTCATTAATTGTTTTATTATATAACACATTTTTATATGTTGCTTTCACCCTTAAAATAAGTTTTTATCACAATGTTTTCTTTGATTAAGCTTGGTGCAAGACGTTAGAACTATACTCACTATGCGTTACGTCGTGCAAGGTGAATACTGTGTACTAGTATAACGTTTTATCAAAGAATGTTACGTCAGCCAATTAGAAAAGACATTATCTGAAGTCACATAATATTAAATAATATATTTATTCAGGCTCTAGACAGGGTATATATCATGCTACATTCCAGGCATAGAATTTATATACCTTGAGTCATCAGTCAAGGCGTATATAAATCTGATACAGGGAATGTGACATTATGTACCCTGGCCTGTCTAGCCGCCACAATATAGCTGAAATATTGTTGAAAGTGGCGCTAAACACAATAGTCCTAAAAACCTAAATAACTATTTTACTATTTTTCATAGCTTTTAATTTGAAAAATCAACCATTTTTATGCCATTTTATTTACAAGACGGAAAGTCCCTTTCAGTATCGAATGTTGTTTTTGTATGGTATAAAATAATATAGTTTAACGCTGCCAACTTTTCACTGTTGTGCCTGTACTGTGGAGTTATTGGTAATTTTATAGATTTAAGCTCATAGAATGGAAGGACGGAGAGATGTAAAACAGTATAACCCCCCTCCGGTGGAATGGGGGTATAATAAACATAAATTAGAGAATATGAGGGGGCAATGAAAATTGGACAATCCATAGGGTACAAAAGACAAAGAAAAATTACAAAAAAACAACACAATATGCATTGGACACCACTGTATGCAAACAAACATAGATAACATAAATAAGACATGAGCCCTCTCACAAACAACTGAGGGTAAAGACGAACCAAACATCAAGGTATTTCTTGTTTCTCATTTTGTAATACTAGTACACAATGAGACATGTAAAGTAATCGTACCTTAGGCTTTATATGCTTCTTACGACGGACGTTAATCTTTATTTTTTTATTCAATTGTAATCTTACTCCTTATCAGTTCAATAGCCTTATTATTGAAAAAAAAAATCTCAGTCATTCTCCTTATAAAACAGATCCAAAAATGTCAATGTATCACCTAGTTACATTGAATCATATCACATTGATAAAATAGCTGGTCGCAAGGCAGACTATCCAGCTCACCTGTGCAATCTATAGTTACATGTGAATGTCATAACCATGTGGTTAGTGCTTAATTTGGTTAAGAAAAATACTTCAGCTTAGCCAAAAGAAAACCATTTAATGGTATTCAAAATGGACATATAAATGTAATAGTAAAACAGGTCTTAACAAAAATGTTGAAGTCATTCAGGCAGAAATAGGAGGTCACGGTGACCTATATTTGTGTGCTGTGTTTTTAACTGTCCACGGCAAACTCACATGTGAAGTTTCATCAACCAGGACCAAGTAGTTTGTCTACATTGGACCTAAACGCAAACGTTAATGCAAAAATGTCGAAGTCATTCAGGCAGAAATAGTAGGTCACAGTGACCTATATTTGTGTGCGGTGTTTTTAACTGTCCACGACAAACTTACATGTGAAGTTTCATCAACCTGGACCAAGTAGTTTGTCTACATTGGACCTAAGCGCAAACGTTAATGCAAAAATGTCGAAGTCGTTCAGGCAGAAATAGTAGGTCACGGTGACCTATATTTGTGTGCAATGTTTTTAACTGTCCACGACAAACTCACATGTGAAGTTTCATCAACCTGGACCAAGTAGTTGGTCTACATTAGACCTAAGGGCAAAACGTTAACGCAAAAATGTCGAAGTCGTTCAGGCAGAAATAGTAGGTCACAGTGACCTATATTTGTGTGTGGTGTTTTTAACTTTCCACGACAAACTCATGTGTGAAGTTTCATCAACCTGGACCAAGTAGTTTGTCTACATTGGACCTAAATGCAAACGTTAACGCAAAAATGTCGAAATTATTCAGGCAGAAATAGTAGGTCACAGTGACCTATATTTGTGTGCGGTGTTTTTAACTGTCCACGACAAACTCACATGTGAAGTTTTATCAACCTGGGCCAAGTAGTTTGTCTACATTGGACGCTGACGGCGCCGACACACAGGTGACGACATAAGCTCTTCTGTACTTTGTACAGGCGAGCTAAATATATATATATCAATATACATGTACCGTATGAATGTACTCGTACTTTTAAAAAAAACAGGTGATAAAATTATGCTCATATATGGTAAGAACAACCTTCCATCTTACAGGATAAACGGGGGTGGAAACAGCACCAATTTGACCTTCTATCTTGAAAACTCTATCACATTCACAGGGTTTTCAATATTTTTCAAGTCTACCAGTACTTCACTATTTACAAGTGGTACTTTTTTATTAAAATTTGATCAAAAACACAATTTTGACTAAATAATACATTTTAGTAGTTTCCGATTTTTTAGAGGTAAATGTGTGAAACAGGTGATAATTTCAACTGATAATTACATTCTTAATGTGTTAATTGCAATATAAAAATACCTAATGATTGGGGGCACTGACTTGTTAATTGCAAATTGCAATTAAAAGGTTGTTATTGACACAAAAACATATTGTCTCCCCATATTCTTTAAAGGATGTATCTGACAAAAAAACATAATACCCCCTCTCATATTCTTCAACTTTAAAGGATATTTCTGACACAAAAACACAATGCCCCCCCTCTCATATTCTTCAACTTTAAAGGATGTATCTGACACAAAAATATAATGCCCCCCCTCCATATTCTTCAACCATTGGGATAATTATGTGCAAACTATAAAAATAGAATGTACCGTAATTAGGGTTGCATAATGCGCATTGGTGCATAATGCGCACCCCCTCTTGGCCGTGAAAATCTCCAGAAAAAAACTAGTTCGTGTCTATAATGCGCATGGACTTTCAAAAAAAATTGCCGTCGGAAATGTAAGAATTAAATATCAATCGTATATATTTTTCAGTCCTTTGCTGGTAGAATTTAAGAACCATTTATCTCTTTTCATCTTCAATAAAGTTGCAAAATATGAAATGTTTTGGGTTTTATTGGCGTTTTCATATGATGTTTTTATTATCCGGATGTTGAGTAATGGATTCTAAATCTAGTACAGCATCGGTAAATATAAGTTTAAATTCCGGATCTGAACATATATTAAAGCAGTTGATAGTTGAAGATGACAGAAAATAATGATATAGAATAAAGAAAGGCAAACAATTGTCACTTATTATGACATTGTTAAACATTGCTAAGCTTGTGAGGAGTTGTAGAAAATACGGTTGTTACATACATCAAAGAGTGCCGACAATCCGTTATTTTTTTGTATTTTTAAAATTGACCAAATAATTAATGATCGTGACTGAACTACAAACAATGCCTTTTATTTAGTGATGAAATAGCATCCAAGCCATGCAATCATAACAGATTGTTGTCATTTTTTGTTAATCGGATATAACTTCACCTGGGAGCAATCAAGCTAATTAGACTTGACATAAAAATTGACAAATACATTTTATTGTTTCCTTTCTTTTTATTTCAATCACTATAATCTTGTGTAAACACAGTCTGGCAGTCTAATTATACACTAAGTAATTATGACACCTTTGATCTGCACATGTACATTGAAATAGTATTATTCTATTGATTATTTTACACATGGCTAGATATAGTTTATATTTAGCCCAGTTTATTTTTGTATCTATCAAAGGTAAATATTTTATATTTTATTTACAAGTACAAAACAAAACTGCACTAGACAGTTTTAATTCTTCAATAATTAAAACATAGTAGATGCACTTAATTATTTTGTGAAATAGTGCCCAAACAATTTAAGAAATATTTAACTTTGCATGTTGACAATAGTAAACAAAAAAACATGGCGGACATGTGATTTCCCGGTCTGAGAAAGAGTGAAACACATTGTTCTTGTTTATAATGCACACCCCTCCTACAAAATAAAGAATCTGGGCAAAATCCTGTGCATTATACACCAGTAATTACGGTAGTTGAAAAAAATATACATATCAAACTGACACAACAATTTTACACTGATATAAAATGTAGGAGTTCCCAGCTTATATCTTTTTATGACATGATAATGAAAGAGAATTTAATTACTCCTTCAAAATTTCAGAACTACCTATGCAGTCAGTGCCTATCACCAATAAAGTTGTGAGTTAAAATCCCACTCATGGTGAGGTGTACTCGATACAACATTATGTGATAAATTTGTCAGTGACTAGCAACAGGTCGGTGGTTTTCTCCAGGTACTCTGTTTCCTTCACTAATACCAGAGGCTCTCAAGAGCCTGTATCGTTCACCTGGTTATAAAAAGAACCAATTGGTCCTATGTAAAAACTATGTCCTGCAGTGGTAGTCATCTTGGAATTTCGATCAACATAAAAAACAGAAAGTTTGTAAAGGACCTTCCAATGATTGATGCACAGTTTAGGTTCATTCAGTACAATAGCTTCAGAGAAGAACATATTTCTGTATTTTCCCTGTGTTAATACTATGACCTGTGGTGGCAGCCATCTTGAATTTCGGATTGGCATAAAAAACCCATAATTTTTAGAGGACCTTCAAATGATCATTCCTGGGCAGTTTGGTTTCAATTGTCCAAGTGGTTTCAGCGAAGAAGCGTTTTGAAACATTTTTTCCATAGGGTCCAAAGTTAAACTAAGTCCTGCTGTAGCTGCCATTTTGAATTTCATATCGGAACAAAAAACGTAAATTTGTAGAGGACCATCCAATGAACGCTCATGTACAGTTTGGCTTTAATCATATTTGTAGTTTCTGAGAAGACATTTGAACATTTTCCCATAGGGTCTAATGTTAATCTATGTCCTGCGGTGGTGGCCATCTTGGATTTACGATCGGCATAAAAAACATAAATTTGGTAAAGAACATTCCAATGATCATTCATTTTCAGTTTGGGTTCAGTCAAGTCATTAATTTCAGAGAAGAAGATCTTTTAAATTTCAGCCAATCAGAGCATATTATTGGTCCTGGCAGCCATGTTGAATATCCGACTGGAACAAAAAACAGAAACTTTGTAGAGAACCATCCAAGGAACATTCCTGCTAAGTTTGGTTCCAATTGGCCCAGTGGTTTCGGAGAAGAAACTTGAAATGTGAAAAGCTTACAGACGACGGACGCCAAGTGATGGCAATAGTTCACCTGGATCTTGTGGTCCAGGTGAACTAAGAACTGACCGCCACGATATAACTGAAATATAGTTAAAAGTGATGTTAAACACCATAACCTTAACCCCTTCAAAACTGGTCCTGTCAACCTGCTACGACAATATGAACATCTCCACATGGTACTAAATAATCCTGCAAGGCCTTAAGGAGCTGTCATTTAAAATGTAGGAGGAATGAAAATTACATTTCTTATGTGAAAAAGGAAAATAACTCCATTAAAATAACCAATTCAAACCAACAGAGTGAGTGAGTGAGTGATTGCTGTTTAACGCCAATTCAGCAATTTTTCAGCCATACCATGGCGAGAACAAGTTAATTTTCAATGAGATGATGATGAGGTCTGCTTTGTGCTAGATCAACATGCTGAGTTGGATTTTTATAGTGCTAGCTCACTGAAACAACAGTCCATGGGTAGACATGTTGCTCCACTCGGATACATTATTCCGATTCCGAGCCTCAAACCAAACCAACAGAAGAGTGCAATCTCCATAGCAAGCTTGCACAGTTTTGATGATTACCCAATACCCATGTAGGAGGAGTTGTGCATACAAATTTTTTTATGAAATATTCTAAGTCAAAACCAACTCCTTCAATAATGAATAATGTACAAACAACACAGAAGCACCTACTTTCACTTAAAGAAACAAGGGGTATAACTCTGAGTGACTCCAGAAATTGTCAGTCGATTGTTTGTTATTAAATTAAGCAATACTATTTTCTTTATAACCATATACATTGTCTTATAACTAATTCTAAGGAGCTTTATATGGGACTTTGCAGCCCAAAACCCCAACCCACTATTTTTTTCTGGGAGAATAAATATAACGTTAGCAGTGACTGGCATTGATTGCATAGGTAGTTGTAGATCCAACTACCATACGATCACTACCATGACGGCCCCTTTTACAACATTTGAATAACATCTTAAACAATGTGTTAGAGACATACCGGTACCATGCAGAGGTAAAATGTATCATATCTATGCTTTCTTTTTGCCTAAATAGAAAAGGTCATTCAATATTTTTTTTAATTATTGCCCACTGGCCTGGTGAATACTGGAATTATCAAGTCAATTTGCCAAATACCTTGAAAAATAGGCATATTAATTAAATATCACAAAAAGATACAGTATATTTTGATATAATAGCTCATTTTGAAATGAAAAAGATATTTTTCTTATTGCGATCTCAAGAGACTTTATGTCATGTACTATCAGTTTAAATGCTCACAGGCATGCATACATAGTATATTTTTACCATCTTAGATGAAAGCTAGGGATAAATATTGAAGAATTCAATAAAATGAGATGACAATCATTTTTATCACATACATCTAATGATGTTTCAAGGGAAAACAAACACAGAGCTCCCATTTTTAACCTATTTTCATTCTTTTTCAGTCGTCGAAATGAAAATTTGAATTTACTGGTCAGAATCAAATTCTTTAAAAAAAATGAAAAATTTACTGGTCCGAACAAAGTTTTACTAGTCTTGGGCTGGAGGACCGGTGCTCATCTTGAGGGCTGCTATTTATATATAAATATTTTCAGATATCAATTCCCTTTATTTGTCTTCTTGTTTCAACCTAATTGGTGGTGTAATAGTTAGCATGCTAGCCTGAGTACAGTAGATCGTGGGTTCAAGCCCAGGTCGGATCAGACCAAAGACAATAAAATTGTTATTTGCAGCTTCTCCGCTAAGCAGGCAGCTTTAAGGAGAAAGAACAAAGATTGGTTGGCTCTGAATCAGGATAACGTGTCTGAATGGAGCGACATGTCTACCCACGGTCTGTTGTTCTAGTAAGTTAGCACTATAAAAATCCAATTAAGCGTGTTAGTGCAATAAAAAGCTGATATCATCATAACTTGTTCTTGCCATGGTATAGCTGAAAAATTGCTCACTTGAGGTTAAACAACAATCAATCACTCATCTTGTTTCTTTAATATGGTTTTGTTCATCAGGATTGAAATTATAAATTTTAGTACATGTAATTTACAAATGTCTAAATTCATTGTGAACTGATTTATGCTGATTATTTTTAAAACAGGGCTAGAAATTGGAAATGGTGTTATCCTCTCGGACACCTAGAATTTCTTAAGGAATACTCTATTTTGACTTAAATATTATTAAGGCTAAATTCTGCACGATTACCTTAATGAAACCTTTTAGTTTTATTGAATCAAGACCACCTTACTATTTCTATTGTATCACACACTGCACCAAAGATAAATAGCACAAGTACAATCCAGGGCTTACAATATTTTTCTCATGTCTACCAGTACTTCACTATTTACAGGCAGTACTTTTTTTATTAAAATCGGAAAAATTTTCATATCTTATACAACACTCTTTAAAATGAGGAGGTACAATGTAGCAAGAGACCATTTTAGGCAGGTAAAAGTACCTGGTGCCATCCTTTATTGAAAGGCCTAACAATCATCCAATCATCTTGTGCTGCTCCCTTAGATCATAAATCATATTTTTTATGACCAGGACAAGTAATTAAAAGGATGCATCCATGTTTTAGAGAGGATCATGGGAGGAAATGATATTAGTGTATGCATACATGTATAAATCACAATCACTTCCTACATGTACATGTAGCTACATGGGATCAAATACTAACCTGTTCATTGTTCTCTTTCTGTGTAGTTAGACGAGCCTCTATACACCGTCTTGTTTCTAGGAAAGCCTGTCGCTGATTGTGCTCTGTAGGCCAGTGTGTAAATATTCCTGCTATGTTTGTGGCAATATATATCACTGCATTGGTAATTGTCTAATAAAGAAAAAAATCACAAATTTAAAACATTTTTTTTTTAGCATTTTGAAAAAATAGAACTTAGAAGTAAAGCGAATTTAACTATGTATACATGTATATATTGTACTGTTTGTACTATCGGCTAATAATCAGGGATAGGATTAGGGTTATGGTATTTAACACCACTTTCAACAATATTTCCGTTATATAGTGGCGGTCAGTTTTATTGGTGGAGGAAACCGGAGTACTTTGAGAAAACCGCCATGTTGCCACAAAATCACTTATAAACTTTGATACATATAATGTAATGTTGTACAGAGTACATGTCTCTATGAACAGAAGATCATAACCAGAAAATGTCAAATATTATGCTTGTTTAGACAATACTTTGTAATACATGTACGGTACATGTATTTACAATATATTTTGTTGTCTGTTATCATAGATCCTGAAACCAATATTTTTAACAAAGTTTGCATATTTTTAAGGGGTACAAAAGTAAGATGATCTAATCAAAAGTACCAATCACTCAAGATATTGTCTGGAACCCATTTGTTTTAGATGGAAGGGCAGATGGTGGCAGTAACGATGTTTCTTCAATTTTTATTTTGGGACCATAAAACATGTATAATAAAAATGATTTAAAGGCATATTGTCTACGATTTTTTTGAAAATTTTTAACTGTCCATAAATGATTTGTTCAAGCTATCACCAAACAGTTATGCTGCAAAATATACGATTGGTGTTCTTTTTTTTACAAAAAAGACCCAAAACTATCGTTATCGGAATTATTGTCCAGGGTGACAAAAAATTCAAAGTGAAAGTAACAGCACCACCCATAAAAACGGAAGTTTGGAATTCTCGGGGGTTTAGCTTTGAGGTAAGGAAAATACTGTTAAGATTCAAACACTTCATGATTGTCACACTCGTTTAATGTTGTTTGAATCTTAACGTTTGGTAGCGTATTTGCCAATAATTTGGTGTTTAATCTTCATTTTATGAAGGTCAGTACGGAAAACAATAATAATTTTGGGTATGAAAAAATACAAATGTGGTAGACAATATACCTTTAATGATTGTTGTTTAACACCAACTTTAGAAGTATTTCAGCTATATCGTGGTGTGGTAATAAAAATATACTTTTCTAAATTAATAAGATAATTTCATAGTATCAACTGATTAGCTTTTACCACAAATTTTCACAATTATTGTATCAATTATTTTTTTTATACAAATGCATATCATTT
Source organism: Gigantidas platifrons (assembly GCA_002080005.1). Taxonomy (NCBI): domain Eukaryota; kingdom Metazoa; phylum Mollusca; class Bivalvia; order Mytilida; family Modiolidae; genus Gigantidas; species Gigantidas platifrons. The sequence goes on from MJUT01062953.1 coordinate 157,165, forward strand.
TCATTTATGAACTACATTTTTAACACATAAAATTCAAATAAATGATGTTAACAACATATTTTATACTCTATAACATCTTTAATATTCCTGGGAAAGCAAATTTTTCTACATTTTTTTTTCAACCACTGAAAATGCTACATCAAGGAAATTGTTCATTAATAAATGTAAATGTAAAGGTAACAGCACTCATGTAAAATACTTTCTAATTTCTCTACCAATTTTAAAATTAGTATGCAAATGCATGTTTTACAAAAAAACGTAGATATCTAATTTATTGCGCACAACGCGTTTCTGGAATAAACTTCATCAGGTATGCTCAAAATCGATTCAAAATCCAATTAATTAAAAGTTTTGGGAGCAATAAAAGCAATGGAATTGCCAAAATCAACTAAGATCACCTATGCCTGAGGGAGGAGAACCTTACTTTTTTTAATACATTAATTACATTATTTAGGAACAGTAAATTACAAGTAATTATAAAGTACCATTTTTGTCTCTGAACTTTGGTTGCAAGGTTGAAAAGTGTAAGACACTTCTGTGACAAAATAAAGAGTAAATCAGGTATTTATGTCTGAAAGGTTGAATTGAGAGTGAGGGTGGGTGTTGATGGTTAGAAATGATCAATATCTGACCACCAATTCATTAAAAAGAGGGAGGGGGGGGTGGGGGCTGTTAAAGGTGAAAGATGTATTCATAGGTTTGAAGAGAAAGTTTGTCAGTGACTTGCGGCAGGTCTGTGGTTCTCTCAGGGTACTCCGGTTTAATTTCCTCCACCAATAAAACTGACTGTTATAATAATTGCTATAACTGAAATATTGTTGAAAGTGGTGTTAAACACCAGAACCCCTAACCCTTACTCTAACCCATTTTATAAAATAGAAAAAACTGCAATATAACACATAAACACTTCCACAAAAGTTATGCACCACCCTGTGAGGCTGTGTTTTTCCTCCAATTTATTTGTGTTATTATTATAGCTAAATCAATAAATTCAAATGATTGTTTATTATGTAATAATTTAATTTGATGTGAATACTGCAATCTGATTGGCTGATCCATCTGGAGCAACATTGGTTATACTTGATAACCTGGGTTGATATTGTGACGTCTCCAACATATTCATCCGCCAACAACAAATTCAAATAGTACCATGAAGTAATCGTAATTAAAAACAGGACTCATTAAATTTTGTTGTTAAAATTAAATTATAAGGAATATGTTCAATTTTTGAACAGGTTATACTCGTATAACCTGGTTTGGAACAATTTACGCTTTTCATAAACTACTGTCCCAAACCAGGTTATATTGCATAACCTGTTCAAAAATTGAACACAATCCTTAACTACATACAGTAGTCATAGAAAGATATATCACTGTGATAGACGTATCACTCTTCTTAGTGATACTGATATATCTTTTGGTCTGTTTAATCTATTTACTTTACTTATTTTGATATATCTTTTGTTCTGTTTAATCTATTTACTTTACTTATTTTGATATATCTTTTGGTCTGTTTAATCTATTTACTTTACTTATTTTGATATATCTTTTGGTCTGTTTAATCTATTTACTTTATTTATTTTGATATGTCTTTAGTTCTGTTTAATCTATTTACTTTACTTATTTTGATATATCTTTTGGTCTGTTTAATCTATTTACTTTACTTATTTTGATATATCTTTAGTTCTGTTTAATCTATTTACTTTACTTATTTTGATATATCTTTTGGTCTGTTTAATCTATTTACTTTACTTATTTTGATATATCTTTTGGGTGATAGTACCGGTAAGTAACGCTCCAAAAGTAAAAGATATCTTAACAGAACAAACGATATATGACAGTGATTTATCATGATATGTCTCGGACAACTCTAAAATGATAAAAAGGAGGGATATCCATGCCCAGTATCTAGTATTTAAGTATACTATTCTAGCAAGCATATAAAAAAAAGTTTAATATAAACTAGAAAAGAAGTATGCCCCTGCACTTGATAATTATGGAAAAAGTTGTTTTGTTAGGAGTGATTTTTTAAAAATGAAGTGTCAAAAATTGTAGTAGGAGTCATACAAACCATGTGTCCATTATGTAGCTAGTAAGAAGGAAATGAAGTCCAACTACCTGTCATTTTGTGAATACTTGACAAAACACATCCCCCCCCCCTCCCGACTTTTCATCGTGGGGGCATAAAAAAAGTCCAACTACCTAATTATCAAATATTTGATGAAAATCAATATCCTGTGGACATGCACTGTCACTTCCAATATGTGTATAAACATCAAACAAAATATTAAAGCTGTAGCTCCAAAACTATAGGAGGAAATAGCCAGACAAACCATGTATCTACATTGTATATCCGGATGGATGAACAAAATGATTAAGTCCAACTACCTGTCATTTTGAGAATATTTGATGAAAATCAAAATCCTGTAGACATGCACACTTCCATTATGTGTATAAACATCCTACAAAATATTAAAGCTGTAGCTCTAAAACTGTAGGAGGATTTAGCTGGACAAACCATGCATCTATATTAGGACGGACGAACAGACGAACGGACAAAAGGATGAACCGACGGACAGGGGTAAATTACTCTTTGTCGAGGGGGCATAAAAAAGATGTCTATCAAATATGTCAGGTGGCACTTAACTTTTGTTGAAGTGTATATATGTATATTTATATTTAGAAATAAATAATTGTTTTATTTTTTGATTAACGGATCAGGACGAATTGAGCAATCCCTATAGAGGACCTTCCATAGATGCTTCCTACCAAGTTATGGTTCATTTGGCGAATCAGTTTGAGATGAGAAGATTTTATAGAAATCAACCAATCAGTAACAAGAATTGCCTGTGGCGACCATGTTTGTTAATGGATCAGGACAAAATGGACAATCTTTAGAGAGGACCTTCCATAGATGCTTCCTACCAAAGTTTCAGTTCATTTGGCTGAGGGGTTTCAGAGGAGAAGATTAAAATGTAAAAAGTTAACAGACGACGGACGGCAAGGTGAGCTAATAAAAAAAGATGTCTATCAAATATGGCAGGTGGCACTTAACTTTTGTTGAAGTGTATACAATGTATTATTATCGAGACGCTCTCAGTAACTTCAAGTGTTGGTACGTTCTGCTTAGTATATTACAGAGTATATTTTTGTTAGGTAAAATTGTATGGCATGTACATTGATGCTTTTGTTGGTATTATGTAATAAAGATTGTTTCGAAAGAAAATATGAGAAAGCTACCGCAAGCAAACAAGCCTAATCCAAGTCTTGTCTCTTATTTAGCCCTTAGGCCACTCCAAATTGATTACTTGTTCTTCAGATTTTTTCATTAAAAAAATGTAGTGGGCAAGCGAAATTTTTTAAATTATTTTTTTTTCTGAAAATTGAATTTTTGGAGGTGCTAAAATCTTGGTTTTGTGTTTTTAAATGAGATTTCAAGATAATTTTATAAGCAGGCGACTTTTTTTAATTTTAAATTGTTTAAAAATCATTAAACATGAAGAGGGAATGTTGAAGAAATGGTGAGGAAACATTTTTTGTCGAAATTTTCAATCTGAATTTTAAGGTGCGAGTGGGTCCAAAGAACAAGTATTTAATTTGGAGTGGCCTTAGATTAGATTTTTTTTTTCTAAATTTGGACGATTTCAAGAGGGAGAATTTAATTCAATATTTGTTCCCCCTAACAATGTGGTTGTTTTATGTTTTTTTAAAGACATGTTATTGTCAACATGTGAAAACTGTTATTAATTCTGAAATCTAGCAATTATAATTATGTCAATTGTATACTGATAATTAAGCAGTCATGTCACTTATAAAAATTCTAACAGATAATTAAACCTGTCACCTGCCTTGTGAGTTAATGACATTAAACCCTTACAAATGTAAGTCACACCGCTACTTAAATAAATCAATTGTTACTTAACTACTAAACTAGACATGATGTGGAGTAATTGCGAATGCAGTACAATCAAAGCGCTGTAAGCACTTGTGTTTTAACAATATCAACTTCACTGCATGAAATAAACATCATCTTCAGAACAGTACTTTCTTTCGTTTTTTTTTTTTAATTTGGTTTATGCATGGATTTGTTATCTCAAATTTCTTCATTGAATTTTATTAAATGACATCAGTAGCCATATACAGTCAGCTCAACGCGAATGGATTCTCTATCGTTTCCCCCCGATTTCGGTGAATATCGGTGTGCCGCCGTTAATTTCAGATTTTGCTCCCAAAATCCTCCCAAGCTGATCCACCCAACACCACGTGGTTTATGACCCTCCCAAATGGTTTATGGTCGTCTAGAGTAATAAAAATGTTTAAATGCCTCCGGTAGTTAATCTGATTAGGATGTCGCGTGGAACTTTAAATATTTACAATAGATCGTTGTCCCTAAGTATTTCGATCGTTTTTTCCAAAAAACTTAAAATAGACAACATTTTCGATTTACTTCTTAATGTTTGAAAATTTTAGATTTGTTGGACATCGATCGGCTATTTTTGCGAGGATTTATGAAAGATAACGAAACCAGTAGCACTCTTACAACTTTAAAATGGCAAAATTTTACCTTTTGCACTCGTGCGATTTTTTGTGTAATACACAAAAGAATTTGCTTCGCAAGTGTATTTCAAATCAGTCAAAACCTGAACATACATGATTGATGCATTGATTTTCTAGTGCCTTTCACATTGTAACAGCAT
>MJUT01062953.1:180088-201887 GCA_002080005.1 Gigantidas platifrons
CTCTTGATATTAGATCTCAACAGCAGTTTATTCTCCTCTCTTGATAATTAGATCTCTACAGCATTTTATTCTCCTCTCTTGATATTAGATCTCTATAGCAGTTTATTCTCCTCTCTTGATATATTGGATCTCAACAGCACTTTATTCTTCCCTCTTGATATATTGGATCTCAACAGCAGTTTATTCTCCCCTCTTGATATTAGATCTCAACAGCAGTTTATTCTTCCCTCTTGATATATTGGATCTCAACAGCAGTTTATTCTCCTCTCTTGATATATTTGATCTCAACAGCAGTTTATTCTTCCCTCTTGATATATTGGATCTCAACAGCAGTTTATTCTCCTCTCTTGATATTAGATCTCTACAGCAGTTTATTCTCCTCTCTTGATATTAGATCTCAACATCAGTTTATTCTCCTCTTTTGATAATTGGATCTCAACATCAGTTTATTCTCCCCTCTTGATATATTGGATCTCAACACCACTTTATTCTCCCCTCTTGATATATTGGATCTCAACAGCAGTTTATTCTTCCCTCTTGATATATTGGATCTCAACAGCAGTTTATTCTCCTCTCTTGATATATTGGATCTCAACAGCAGTTTATTCTCTTCTCTTGATATATTAGATCTCTACAGCAGTTTATTCTCCTCTCTTGATATTAGATCTCCGATGTCAGATATAAACAAATGATAAAAAACCTGCAAAGATTTGCTTCCTCTCAAAAAGACCACTCTCTATCAAATGATTCAGTGATTGTTGTTTAACATCAACTCAGTCATTTTTCAGCCATATCATGGGAAGAACAAGTTAATTTTCAATGAGATAATGATGAAGTCTGCTTTATACTAGACCAACATGCTTAGTTGGATTTCTATAGTGCTAGCTCACTGAGGAAACAGTCCGCGGGTAGACGTGTCACATAACTCTGACACACATTATCCTGATTCCGAGCCAACCAGTCTGTGCTCTTTCTCCTTAATGCTGTGTTCTTAACGGAAAAGAAACAAATACCAATTTTATAGTCTTTGGTTTGACCCGATCGCAGCTTGAATCCATGATCTACCTCACTAGAGGCAAGCACAGTAATCATTATGCCACCGATGCAGTCCACTCTATCAAAGAAATAAAATGACAATGTAAATAGCAGGGTCAATGAATGCTCGTAGTTAACTGACTACTTAGGAAGGTAGAATCTGTGGGTTACATATAGATTCTCCTTCAGTTGCTCATGGGTTACGATATTTCTCCACTCAAGAGAATTAGATTTAAAATTTTAACCACAAGCCGTCGGGCGAGTGGTTAAAATTGAAATTTAACTCTCGAGAGTGGAGAAATATGGTAACCCACATGGGCAACTGAAGGAGAATTTGTTTCTCCCATTATTTAACACAAACTTTATTTCAAAATTTGAAATTAATGCATTTGACATTGATGCGGGGAAAGGCACGAGACATTTTAATCCTCTAGAGGATTACAGATTTTTCCACCACTGGTTCAGTGGGGTTAAAACGCCGTAATAATGGGAGAAAGACCATTACATTCAGGACCAAAAAAAACTCATAACAGATACTTCTAACAGTAACAGATTTAATGTGAATTAGTTATAAACATTTCAAGAAATTAATGGACTTCGTGAGAAACAAGAGTAAACATAGTAAATACAATTAAACCTGTATATAACAGGCATCCAAGGAAACCTGAAAATGTGGCCTTTATCAACAGTTGCCCTTTATATACAGGTTAAAATTATATGTGCTATTCATTAATGGGAAAATGAGGGTGCCCTTTATAGACAATGATTTGTTATAAAGAGCTGCAGGGATTTCAAAAGTAGGTGGACGCCGGCTATATTCCACCTGCTATTAAAGGTCTTGAGCCTCCTACTTTGACCGTTTTTTACATAGGTAAAACACACAAATAGCCACCTACTTTAAGTCATTGTAGGCACCTACTTTAAAAACTTTTGAAAGCCCTGAAGAGGTGTCCTTTATAGACAGTGATTTGTTATAAAGAGGTGTCCTTTAAGGCAGGTTTGACTATAATTCACCAATTTGTTGGAATCAAATATTGACAATGACACATAGAATAAATATAAATGTATTGATTTAATTGCTAGTTGGATTAACTATTTGAACCAAAAGATTGTCTATATCTTTAGCAAAGAAAACCTGCCTCAAACAGTCAACAATAGTTGCTAAATAATAGTGTATTATATATATTGTTTGTTTGTTTGATGGTGTTTAATGCCACTTTCAACAATATTTCAGCTATATGACGGTCAATTTTATTGGTAGAGGAAACCGGAGTACCCAGAGAAACCACTGAACTGTCGCAAATCACTGACAAACTTTATCAGATAATTTTTTATCGTCTTTGATTTCAGAGAAAAGATATACTCAACTATGATGCATGATAGAATTTTAAGGCAGAGAAAAGATATGTTCAACTAAGACGTATGATAGAATTTTTTGGCAGAGAAAAGATATGTTCAACTATGACGTATGATAGAATTTTTTAGCAGAGAAAAGATATGTTCAACTATGTCGTATGATAGAATTTTATGGCAGAGAAAAGATATGTTCAACTATGACGTATGATAGAATTTTAAGGCAGAGAAAAGATATGTTCAACTACCGGTATGTCATATGATAGAATTTTAATGCAGAGAAAAGATATGTTCAATTATGACGTATGATAGAATTTTAAGGCAGAGAAAAGATATGTTCAACTACCGGTATGTCATATGATAGAATTTTAAGGCAGAGAAAAGATATGTTCAACTACCGGTATGTCATATGATAGAATTTTAATGCAGAGAAAAGATATGTTCAACTATGTCGTATGATAGAATTTTTTGGTAGAGAACAGATATGTTCAACTATGACGTATGATAGAATTTTAAGGCAGAGAAAAGATATGTTCAACTATGTCGTATGATAGAATTTTAAGGCAGAGGAAAGATATGTTCAATTATGATGTATGATAGAATTTTAAGGCAGAGAAAAGATATGTTCAACTATGTCGTATGATAGAATTTTAAGGCAGAGAAAAGATATATTCAACTATGTCGTATGATAGAATTTCAAGGCAGAGAAAAGATATGTTCAACTATGTCGTATGATAGAATTTTAAGGCAGAGAAAAGATATGTTCAATTATGACGTATGATAGAATTTTAAGGCAGAGAAAAGATATGTTCAACTATGACGTATGAAAGAATTTTTTGGCAGAGAAAAGTTATGTTCAACTATGTCGTATGATAGAATTTTTTGGCAGAGAAAAGATATGTTCAACCAATGACGCATGAAAGAATTTTTTAGCAGAGAAAAGATATCTTCAACTATGACCTATGATAGAATTTTTTGGCAGAGAAAAGATATGTTCAACTATGTCATATGATAGAATTTTAAGGCAGAGAAAAGATATGTTCAACTATGACATATGATAGAATTTTAAGGCAGAGAAAAGATATGTTCAACTATGACGTATGGTAGAATTTTAAGGCAGAGAAAAGATATATTCAACTATGTCGTATGATAGAATTTTAAGGCAGAGAAAAGATATGTTCAACTATGTCGTATGATAGAATTTTTTGGTAGAGAACAGATATGTTCAACTATGTCGTATGATAGAATTTTAAGGCAGAGAAAAGATATGTTCAACTATGACGTATGATAGAATTATAAGGCAGAGAAAAGATATGTTCAATTATTATACTTTTACAGTATTTTTACTATATAAATTAACAGTCATAGATTTGCTAATTTCCCCTAAAAGACTATTTCCCCGGAAGTGAACTATTTCCCTGAGACTATTTCCCTATCTGCAATTTTGCACGTTCATATTTCCCGTTTTTTTTTTAAGTGACACAGCTATAAACACAATATTGAGGTAATATGCCTTATTTTCCCGTTCTTCATCAGTATGAGTTCTAGAAATAATCATATCACAGAGAGAAAAAAGCCTTTTATTGTTGTTCTTCAATTGCTAAAGTATAATAAAACAGTTAAAAACCGGTTATTTCGGGAAGTAGCAAGTTTATTGTCACCCGAAACACAAACTATTTCCCTCCGCTCCACGTCGGGAAATAGTTTGTGTTTCGGGGGACAATAAACTTGCTACTTCCCTCACAATCAGTCTTTAACTGTATACTATGTCATATGATAGAATGTTTACGAGAGATGTTGGAGTTTCCAGTGCTACAATTTTGTTTATGTATTTTCTATTTTTCTTTTTCTTTCTGTTCTTTGATATTTGTTTACTAAACTTGTCTTTTCTCTCCAATTTTTTCAAAAACAGGATTTTAATTAATATTACTGGTATATTATTGAAAACATATATGCTTGAAGATGATTTGATCTAATATTTAATTTTCTTTTGAAAATCTAATAATTTGTCTTACACAAAAATCTGTTATTCTATTTTCAGAATTTTAATATGGTTTTATTTTTTTTCCCGATCATTCACCCTAATACAATAATATAAAGGTAATGATAAGATTTGCAATATCATTTAACATCAGTTTAATGACAGGGAAACACAAATTTATTGAAAACCATTCATTCAATATTTAAAATATGATTTTTTTAGTCTTATTGTTTACCACTTAAACGCACCAAACATATCGAAACAAGATTTAGAGGCCGTCGTGGTCATGATCGTACGGTAGTTGCATTTACAACTACTAATGCAATCAGTGGCTATCACCATTAACGTAAGTTTGAATCTAGCTCGGGCGAGATGTACTTGATACAACATTATGTGATAAAGTTTGTCAGTGATTTGCGACAGTTCGGTGGTTTTCTCTGGGTACTCTGGTTTCCTCCACCAATAAAACTGATATAAACTGAAAATATTGATGAATGTGGTCTTAAACACCATAACTCGCCGCCCCAAAAAAAATTAGATTTAAAATATAAATTGCGTAATACGATGTACATTTTCTCAACATGCAATATTTTTTTAATTTGGGTCCCCATTCAACTCATTTAAAAAAACTCACTTTCTGTATTGACTCAGCAGTTACTCAAAAAATGAGAATTTTAACAAAACAAAACAAAAATGCATTAAAACTGGATGAAAAATAAGTAACTTCAAATTTTGGAATTTGGCACTAGTTGGCCCCTTTTTTTTATCTTGTAAACTGTAAGACACAGAGGACATCCATCAATATACTACAACTGTACCTCAAGCTTTCAACATAATCAATGCAAAGTATGTGATGCATCAAAATCAGATCAACATTCAAACTAGATCCATGTACAAAAAACAAACATCCATGTTTGTACCTGTGGGGCACTTGTTAGGAAAAGTGTAGGGTTACATTCCCCTAAATAAATCCAACCAATGACCTATGTGTTAAAAATTCTGAAGGATTGATCAAATAAAACTAAAGTTATTGCATTGAAACTATTATGTGCACATACAGATGATGCTGCCACCACCGATGACGACAAACTCATAGCATAATAGTACTGCCACAAAATGTTTGAGATCGTAGAAAAAGTTTGAATTTTGAAATACCACCCCCCCCCCCCTTTTATTATTTAAGAAAAACGAAAACAGCTATATCCAATATAATAATGCTATTTAGCATTTTCTGAAAGGGGTAATCCTAAGGAATTCATTAAAAATTAACCTCATTCACATGAAAAATAAACACTCCATATACATAGAAAAAGAACCAGAAAACCCCCTTTTTGGCACTATGAGACCTATAGTTTGGACATGGGTAGGGCTATAATCTGGTATGGGGCCGTCATGGCCGTGATTGTATGGTAGTTGGATTTACAGCTACCTATGCAATCAGTGCCTATCACCACTGATGTTGGCGAGGTGTATAATATTTATCAATTTTGGACTTTTTACGAGTAAAAAGTCCTTATTATATAGATAGCTGTGAATTACAGAATTTTCCGAGTTAAATAAAAACGATAATTTCACAGTGAAATTATCGTTTTTAATTTTACTCTCGCTATATTTTGTGCCATTTCGTTGAAGGAACTACTTTAGGTAATACACTTTCACCATGCAAATTATTAAACATACAATATTACAAATAATTCATGGGGGCTTGAATATATATTGATTTTACTACGGTTGGCCCTTTATGTGTAATATTTTACTGCGAGCGATAGCGAGGGGTAAAATATCGGCATAAACTAAAGGACCAACACATGGTAAAATCAATATATATTCAAGTCCCCATGAATTAATCAATTATTTCTATTCTAATAGGCAAATAGGATAAATATGGTATTTTTGAACTTCCAAAACAAATTATGAGTTGCCGATCAGTTGATATACCAATATACACATATTTTACCACAGGTTTGGACGTCATATTAGAATAGAGGACACACAAACAGGCAAAATCATTATAGTCATTTGACACTAACAGAAAGTAAATTATAATAATAAATATTTCCATTGGTGATCATCAGAACATGGTGTCTCTCACTTGTTTCATTTACAGGAAACCTTCAACATGAATTTGTCACGATTTAAAAACTAGATGCGATAACGTAACCCTCATTCCGCTTGTGCTCCATTTAGGGTTATGAATCGATCTCATTCAACGTATGGGAGCAAATTAAAATTTTCGTTCGTGAATATTTCAACTTTCTTTTTGCATATCTGCTCATATCTTATTATTCCCAACAATTTTTAAGTAATGGTGATACGAAATAAGTGTTACAATCCCTGTTTCTATCTTCAAGACCAGTTTCGTATTTGAAAATTGTTACTTGTCCGCCATAACACCTGACGTAGACTCTCGCGATGGGCGGAGCCTATCCATATATGCCAAATATGGAAACTGTTACTACGAAAAAGTCGGTTTTACTATAGAATTGATCCAAATAAGGATATCTCAAAAACGAGGCAAGTGCACTGAACTAGTAACTTGTAAACAAAATGTCGGACAGAAAGAAGATTTCATGCATTCAAATTTTCAGATGGATATAAGTCTACCATGGATTGCTGCAGCGATTATTTAACACCTCAAGGTTTACCTAAATATATTTATCTTTCACCCCCGTTAATTTTTCCAACCACTTACAACGGAATTAGGACAAAAAACCGCCCGGTGTGAATCACTCCGGGCGCTGCTCCCATACGTTGAATGGGATCGATTCGTAACCCTAAATGGAGCACAAGCGGAATGAGGGTTACGTTATCGTATCTATTTAAAAACTAGCTATGGTACAGGCACAAGGGCTTGAATTGGTTTCATAGAAGTCACGTGGCCTAATATACCATAAATATGGTATATAGGCCGCGTGACCTCTATGGACCATAAATATGGTATATAGGCCGCGTGACCTCTATGAAACCGATTCAAGACCCTGTTGCTGTGGGCACAGGGGTCTGTGTGTTGGATATATAAAAACTAGATACGGATTGTGTTATACCAAGGACGTATCTCATATGCACGTCCTTTGTTATACTAGACTTGTTCTTGTGTGTTTATTTCATACTGTAGATAAAGTTTGTAATGTAAGGTGAAGTTGTGTTTTATTATGGTGCCGATAATATTTCCAGTTTAAGAGGGGAAAGAATTCGAACTTCGTATTTTAAAGAAAATAAAAATATTGACAATAATCAAAAACATACAGCTAATCCTATTTAAATATCCCTCTATATTTACTTTTTATAACTCATTTAAATGTCAAAAGATACCCTACAGCTATTTCCTTCTCTGTTGATTTTTTTACCTGGATACTTCCTGTTCTAACACATGAAGATAATGTTATCTGTAAATCTAATTGGTCAATATTGTTTCAATTCCACACTGGCAACAGGTGCGTGAAGTTATATTTACCTGTTGTCATGGGAATGTATACATTAACTTTGGTTTTAAATCTTTAATTCACCGTCTAGTTTGTAGAAATAAAATAAACATGTGAAAAGTTTCCACATAACACACAGACTATTGAGGGAACCATGAATGCATGATGGGGTCCCAATGGGGGGAAAAAGCTTATACTAAGTTATGAGAATAAAGATATATATGGGTCCAGTTTTAGCGAAATCTTTAGCATTAAAATAGACCAATTTGTTTAAATTTTTCCGATTTTTGCATCTCCCCATCTACATAGACCGAATTATTCTGTCGTTTAGAAAGCCCTTTCTATCATATATTTATCTTTTACTTATCTGACTTTTTAATATTTTTATTTTTTATGTTGCTTTCAACTGACGTTAAACAAAAATAAACATAACAAGTCAGATAAGTAAAAGATAAATATAGAATGATAGAAAAGGCTTTCTAATAGACAGAATAATTCGGTCTACCATCGACACTACCTATATATTGCTGAACCAGGTTTTTTTTTGGGGGGGGGGGCAGTCATAGTCATGATGGTATCTATTTTAATTGTAAGTGATCAATTCAAAATCTTATCATTAAAATTAGACTCTCTAACTGATCCCTTTTCTGCCATAATATGTTTAAAGATGTTGAATACTGGTACAAATAGTGCAGTGAGGAAAAGTCGACGAAAACAACTATCAGCTGAAACCTTGAAATTCAAAAGGAACACCACATAATATATGGAACTGTGTAAAAAACCAAAAAGCAGAGGTAAAAGTGAAACTGGTGACCGATACATATATGCTCCAGTACCATCAAGATAAGCTTAGTCATATGGAAAAGACTGGAATTTGTAAAATCTGCAAAGATGGGATCGAAGCATCGTCGGAAACCCACGGCTGATTATGCTTCGTTCCTCAATATTCATGAAAACAAGGAAATTTGTACGAATAGACCCACGCCACGGTGATGGAGTGACGGGAACGAAGCGTAATCAGCCGTGGGTTTCCGACGATGGGGTCGAAGATATAGAACATTTTATACTCAAATGCAACCCACTAGAGGAAGTACGGCAGAACAAGTTAGAACAGTTCAAAAGAACAGTGGAAGATATAAAGGGGGTGGTGCAGAACTACTTGAAGAGAAAAATCAACTTCTACAGGCGATATTAGATTGTACATCTAAAAATGTATATACCATTATTACAAATAATCGCAATGACTTGAAGGCCATGGAACGTGCCTCACAAAATTTGTGCTTTGAACTACATAGACTTAGAACCAAACTATCGAATTAAGATATAGACAAACTTGGACGTCGTTGATCACTACAGGATCCATCTTTTATATTTTAACTCCTGAAGTGTATATCAACATGTACATTTGTATACAGGGACGGATCCAGGATTTCAAGTTAGGGGGGCGCACTTTAAAAAAATCGCGCCGAGCGGAGGGAGGCGCGAAAATTTTGGGGGTATTTCGTGTGAAAAATCACGAAATTACGCAAAAAAAATAATATTCTTTCCAATTTTAGGGGGGGGGCCGCGCGCCGGGTGCGCCCCCCCCCCCTTGAATCCGCCCCTGGTATATACAATGTATTATTTTAACCTGACACTGCAACAAATCGTAACCATTAATATTTTACCTCTTAATGATGAGCTTCGCATAAACTTTTATTTAGATGCTTATATAAGGTCAGAGAATGAACTTTTATCCAATCGTGAAATACTGAATTATTTTATGACTTTTTTTTAAATCATTGAGCTTTTATGTGTTACACATAAACTTCTAACTAGACGCTTTTATAAGGTCAGAGAATGTACTTTTATCTAATCGTGATATACTGAACTATTTTACGACTTTAAAATCAGCATGCTTTTATCTAATGGAAATTGGAGTGCTCCAACTTATGGAGGAAGTTACCTGAAAACACGAAACAACTCATACAAGCCTATCACCAATACGGCGTGGTTCGTGCCCGGCTTTGTAAATTACAAAAAAGGGTGCACTCGACTCGCAACCGCAAGTAATAAAGTTTACCAGTTGCTTGCCCATGGTCGGTGGTTCTCTCCGGGTACTCCGGCTTCCTCCACCACTAAAACTGGTCGCCATGATATAGCTGAAATATTGTTGAAAGTGGCGTTAAAACACCAAAAATCAAATCAAATCAATCAACTAAAATGCATTATTATCCTGCACTGGAAAAACTTCTTTTTTAGATAAAACTTCATCAAAATAATAAAAAAAAAAAGCAATTTTAATCTTGTAGCTATTACTAGAATGTATATAAGTCATATGTTTATTGGTTCACCAATCAAGGGCCCACAGGGGGCATATACAATATGAGCATACTAACGGTTGAAGTGTGACACGATTACATAACACTTACTGTTTATTGTGCTAATCAAATGTCAATTGATGTTTTATTTTAACAAGCTTATAAATAATAAATATTGTATCATTTTACTTTGTATCTAATAATTTATTTTATGGAAAACAAATATCATACGTAGAACATCGCTTTGCATCCGACGTCTGCTTATAAATGACTTATTTCCTGAAGAGAAATCGTTTATCAGTTGCCAAAATGATTTAAGAGTTCCGTCTGAAATGTTTCATAATGTAAAACTTAATAAGTTATGAAATAATATCGACTGACATAGAAAGTTGATAGAATTATACGCTTCAAAACCGCCACCGGATGAAACCGGAAGCACCTCCGCACCGCCACCGTTCGAGAGGGGTGTACGTGGTGATAAATGGTCATGCTTTTTTCTCCTGATTTATCTATGAAAAATTGTCGGATTTGGCATTTCCTTGAAATATTCTATTCTGCTTACTAGTATTTTCCCTTTCTTGAAATATTCGCGACCGTGTTATTTTCGCACTTCCAATGTTACCGCGAAAATAGCGAAAATAGAACTGCCGCGAAAATTACTCGGTTTACAGTATTAAAATATAATTGTTATGAGTGGTGTATGTGCATTTGTACATATACCTATATTGTGGTTTATAGAGAAATGCTGTACTTTCATTGCACACTCGGTAAGCTACGTCAGTCTATGTATGTGGATGGAGTCAGGGCCTCCAAGAGAAATTTAGCAAGGCGGAACAATACTGCCTTGGGCCCCGGAGACAGGCTGAGACTTTGGCTTTATTTCATGTGCAGCAGAATGTCCAGATTACATATACATGTACTTTATACAAAGCAGTGACAAACATAATTCAGAAGTCTAAGTGAATTTTACATAATCTTTTTTCTAAATAAGCTAAAATAGTTGAAAATATCAAAACAATACGAAAAAATCAACATAAAGCGTCCATTACTAAGGCTTTGGGGCCCTTCTGAGATTCACATGCCCCTTCCTGGCTCTCCGAGCCGGGACCGATATACTGGCTGAATCCCCTCTCATAGGAACCCAGCGCTGGATTAAGGCATGAACTTTATGGGATGCAGCCCAGCAGCCTCTGCCTGCTGAATGCCTCAAGAGATTTAAAAGTGAGCTAAAATGTAAATTTACTATGAGCGAGTGATTGTTGCTTAACGCAAATTCAGCAATTTTTCAGCTATATCATGGCGAGAACAAATTAATTTTCAATGAAATGATGATGAGGTCCACTTTGTTCTTGACCAACACGCTTAGCTGGATTTTAATAGTGCTAGTTCACTGAAACAACAGTCAGCAAATAGAAATGTCGCCCCACTTGGACACATAATCCTTAATCCAATCCAACCAGTCTTTGCTCTCTCTCTCCTTAATGCTGTGTGCTTGGTGGAGATTCAACAAATACCAATTGTATCTAGTCTTTGGTTTGACCCGATCGGGGCTCGAGTCCACGATCTACCACACTCGAGGTGAGCATGCTAACCATTACACCACCGATGCAGATAAATTTACTATGAGAAGTTACTTCATTTGTAAATGCAGAGTAAAAGCATAAGTATGTTGAATTATCTCTTTAAAAAGGGCTCAATTAATATCATAAATATATCTTCTCTTTGTTGCGTAACACTTGTAATCATACATATGTATATGCGGGCTAATAGTAATGTTGACATTATGATTATGTTGTAAAAGTTGAATAAACCGATTTCAAGAATCCGAATTCGTGTTTTTGTTAATTATCATTGGGGTCTCGCAGTATCTGTAGCACAGGGGCCTACGCATATACACAGTCGTAAACCGGAGCTGAAACGATGTTACTCTGCAGGGGCGGATCCAAGAGGGGGGGGGGCGCACCCCGTGCCCCCCCTAAAATTGGAAAAAATGTGATTTTTTTTTGCGTAAAATCGTGCTTTTTCACACGAAATACGGATTATACCCCAAACATTTTCGCGATTATTTTAAGTGCGCCCCCCCTAACTTGAAATCCTGGATCCGCCCCTGCTCTGTATATACCTAGTGCCGGATTTACCTATGAGCTTGACAGGCTGAAAGCCTAGGACCTCAAAATCTAGCGGGCCTCCATCCAAAGTGTATAATAGTTTTGACACTGTCATAAGCCTTTCTTACATATTTTATTCAGAAAAGTACTGAAAAGGATTGGATAACAGGACTAGCCTATATATATCCTCTCCTCAATGCATATATGTAAGTCATTACGGACTGTAGTCTCTAAACAACCTTTCATTAAATTTTCTTACACAGTTGCATTGAGAAATTTTATATATGCGGCATGCTAAAGTGTACCGTCAATGGACATAGGTATTCGTCACTCGAATTTACGCTATAAGATAAGATATTCTTTATTCCAATCAAGGACCCATACAGGGCATAGTCACTACAATGATTGTAACAATATATAATATTAAAATACCATAAAATAAATAAAATAAAATATTTCATATAACCACATTGTTCAAAAAAATTATTTTGAAGTCATTTCTAAACGGGTTTTGATAATTTTTGCAACAGAATAATCAGGAATATTAAAGATTATATGTTTATTTTAGCATGATTTTCCATTAGATTTCCTTTATTTTCTTATCATTTAAAGACATTTTTTTTCTCGTCAAATTTGCTATATACTGTATTTTAACGAAAGTGGTAAAAACTTCAATACTACATGTATATGTTCACGGACTGTATGTTTCGACAAATTTCAATTAAGCATTTCAAACAATATACGTAATAATTGCTTGAAAATAACTTTATAATTAATTTCCATATTTTTCATATCATTACTTCTATATTTTAAATTAAAATATCCATTATCATGATTATGTTCATTAAAATACGTTTTAATAATCAGGGCGAACGGACCCACTTATAGGGCGAATGGACCCAGGGCGAACGTGTAGTTAGGGCGAACGGACCCGATACCCTCTCTTCGACTACATCCAGTTCTGTGCAGGGGCGGATCCGGGGGGGCGCACCCAGCGCACGCCCCCTTAAAATTGGAAAAAATATGATTTTTTTTTGCGTAAAATCGTGATTTTTCACACGAAATACCCCTAAAATTTTCTCGCCTCCCTTTGCTCGGCGCGATTTTTTTTTAAGTGCGCCCCCCTAACTTGAAATCTTAAATCTGCCCCTGCTGTGTGAACCCCACATGTGAACATTGGACTTAGGGTCAAGTGCCTGTGGTTATGGTGTTTAACACCACTTCCAAAAATATTTCAGTTATATCGTGGCGGTCAGTTTTATTGGTGGAGAAAACCACCGACCTACCGCAAGTCACTGACAAACTTTATCACATAAAGTTGCATCGAGTACACCTCACCATGAGTGGGATTCGAATTCACAGCTTTAGTGTTGACAGGCACTGATTGAATTGGTAGTGGTAGTTGTAAATCCATCTACCATACGACCACGACCATAACGGACTCCTGTGAACATTGGACAACATTTTATAACTACAGGTAATGAAATACATACCAAATGAAACTTCTTAATGTCACAAATGGTTCATCAGCAAATTTAATATTTCAATCATAAGGCATACCCACTTAGAGGGGGGGTCAGCCAGGGCCCATATAAACAAGTAGAAAGCTGATTTCTAAATCACAATTCATCAATTCATTTTTGTTGTACTGATTCCTTGCTTATGACACACCATGGTGGACTTGGTTTGAGTATATCATTAATATTATTTGGAGAATTGGAGGAGGGGACCAAGTTTCCTTTTTCCTTGGGCCCAAAAAATCTCTTGGCGACCCTGTATACCCATACAATCAAACATGTCTTAGTGACCATTTCTATTAAGTTAGAACTTGTATTGTGTGACCTTAATTTTAATTTCCCTTCACAGTGGATCTCATATTAATTACACAGTATTCAGCGACCATCTATGTAATATTTGATGCTTCCTTAGAAGGTCACACATGACAGGTTTGACTGTATTTAATTCTGGTATACTGGTTTGACTGTATTTAATTCTGGTATACTGGTTTGACTGTATTTAATTCTGGTATACTGGTTTGACTGTATTTAAATCTGGTATACTGGTTTGAATATTCAATACTGGTATACTGGTTTGACTGTATTTAATACTGGTATACTGGTTTGACTGTATTTAATTCTGGTATACTGGTTTGACTGTATTTAATTCTGGTATACTGGTTTGACTGTATTTAATACTGGTATACTGGTTTGACTATTCAATACTGTTATACAGGTTTGACTGTATTTAATACTGGTATACTGGTTTGACTGTATTTAATTCTGGTATACTGGTTTGACTATTTAATTCTGGTATACTGGTTTGACTGTATTTAATACTGGTATACTGGTTTGACTATTCAATACTGGTATACAGGTTTGACTGTATTTAATTCTGGTATACTGGTTTGACTGTATTTAATTATGGTATACTGGTTTGACTGTATTTAATACTGGTATACTGGTTTGACTATTCAATACTGGTATACTGGTTTGACTGTATTTGATACTGGTATACTGGTTTGACTGTATTTAATACTGGTATACTGGTTTGACTGTATTTAATTCTGGTATACTGGTTTGACTGTATTTAATACTGGTATACTGGTTTGACTGTATTTAATACTGATATACTGGTTTGATTGTATTTAATTCTGGTATACTGGTTTGACTGTATTTAATTCTGGTATACTCGTTTGACTGTATTTAATACTGGTATACTGATTTGACTTCAATACTGGTATACTGGTTTGACTGTATTTAATTCTGGTATACTGGTTTGACTATTTAATACTGGTATACTGGTTTGACTGTATTTAATTCTGGTATACTGGTTTGACTGTATTTAATACTGGTATACTGGTTTAACTGTATTTAATACTGGTATACAGGTTTGATTGTATTTAATACTGGTTTGACTGTATTTAATACTGGTATACTGGTTTGACTGTATTTAATACTGGTATACTGGTTTGATTGTATTTAATACTGGTATACAGGTTTGATTGTATTTAATACTGGTTTGACTGTATTTAATACTGGTATACTGGTTTGACTGTATTTAATTCTGGTATACTGGTTTGATTATTTAATTCTGGTATACTGGTTTGACTATTCAATATTGGTATACTGGTTTGACTGTATTTAATACTGGTATACTGGTTTGACTGTATTTAATTCTGGTATACTGGTTTGACTATTTAATTCTGGTATACTGGTTTGACTATTCAATATTGGTATACTGGTTTGACTGTATTTAATACTGGTATACTGGTTTGACTATTCAATACTGATATACTGGTTTGACTGTATTTAATACTGGTATACTAGTTTGACTGTATTTAATATTGGTATACTGGTTTGACTGTATTTAATACTGGTATACTGGTTTGACTGTATTTAATTCTGGTATACTGATTTGACTGTATTTAATACTGGTATACTGGTTTGACTGTATTTAATATTGGTATACTTGTTTGACTATTCAATATTGGTATACTGGTTTGACTGTATTTAATTCTGGTATACTGGTTTGACTGTATTTAATACTGTTTTGACTGTATTTAATTCTGGTATACTGGTTTGACTGTATTTAATATTGGTATACTGGTTTGACTATTCAATATTGGTATACTGGTTTGACTGTATTTAATACTGGTATACAAGTTTGACTGTATTTAATACTGGTATACTGGTTTGACTGTATTTAATACTGGTATACTGGTTTGACTGTATTTAATTCTGGTATACTGGTTTGACTGTATTTAATACTGGTATACTGGTTTGACCGTATTTAATTCTGGTATACTGGTTTGACTGTATTTAATACTGGTATACTGGTTTGACTGTATTTAATTCTGGTATACTGGTTTGACTGTATTTAATTCTGGTATACTGGTTTGACTGTATTTAATTCTGATATACTGGTTTGACTGTATTTAATTCTGATATACTGGCTTGACTGTATTTAATACTGGTATACTGGTTTGACTGTATTTAATACTGGTATACTGGTTTGACTGTATTTAATTCTGATATACTGGTTCGACTGTATTTAATTCTGGTATACTGGTTTAAGTTAGAAATATGAATAATTTAAGGAGTAATCAGAATCTGTAAATTGAAGGACAGACAACACAATGGCAAAAAAAAGGGCAAAAAGACAAACAATGATCTACAAAACATCACACAGAAACTAAAAACAGAGCAACACTAAAAACCAGGGGTGGACTCAGGTGCTTCGGAAGGGTAGGCAGTTCCTGCTCCACTAGTGACACCTGTCGTGTTACTCTAGTTAGAAAGACTGTGATAAGTCATGAAAGAGGAAAGGTCTGGGAAGTGCTTACGGCAACTGGAACATATTCGTTGTCATTTGTGACATAGATATTCCGTCACGGTTAATCAAGTCAGGGTGTCAAATGACGACTTCAACTTAACCAATAGGAACCATTGGTTGAGTAGCTTCCTTGTTAGCAGCAACCATCTATCAAGGAAATCCTGATAGGAACCACAAGCTCTAGAATATCGGATCAGCTGAGAGATATACTACATATGGAGGTGCTGCATGTAGAATGTTGGTACATATAAATGAAAAGTTAGCAATGAGAAAATTGAAATCATCTCTTTTGTCGTAGTTTTGTTTTAAACCAGCCCTCCCTGTCAAATTCGAGGTGTAGGTCAAGGTATAAAGTAGACCTAACTGTACCTGTGGTATCCTTTATTTCAAGCTCAATGGGATAGATGTGATCAACAAAATAACCAAACTTAGAATTATTTAGTGAAGGACATCATCTATATAGCGGAACATGAAATACATGTACTTTAATATAGATATTCCAGGTCAAAATCTGTAATAATGCAATATGAATTTTAAAACATTTATTTATCTAATCCTTTAAAATTGTGAACAGCATAATGAACTATGTATGAGTAATTACCAAAATCCTGAAAATACCATTGCAATGAATAAAACATGTACATGTAAAATAACAAATGATGAATGCCTTCTAATTAAATATTACTCCACTTAAAAAATCTTGAAAATATTACTACAAGTAAATATGTAAGACTCAGATCAACATCCAATCCTCAAATCCATGTCAGATTTCTAGGTCAAAGACATCTGTACCTCAGATCTATGTCCTTATTCAAATTCTCAAATCTATGGCCATTTCTCACTATTTCAAATCGATGTCCAATGACGTCACTGACGTATGCCTAAACCTAACACTAACCAATAAATCTGCCATAGATCTGAGAATTTGGAAAGGACGCCGATTTGAGAATACCACTAAATCAGACCGAGATTTGAGATAATAACGTCAGTGGATGCCGATTTGAGGAGTGGACGATGATCTGAGTCTATCAAATATGTGGCACGTTGATGGACCAACACAATATGCTGAAACAATTTAACATTAACATTGCATAATATTGTACCTCCTCGTCTTCTATTTGGGGATTTAGAACCTATTCTAATTCATGTAAACTGCAATCAAAATCAACTTTCAAAAGGGTTATGTCCCCTTATTTTCAAATTTCTTTTCCTGTCATGTGACACTGTTCTTATGATTATTCTGTTAATAGAGCTTTTTCATTTGAGACACCCCCCCCCCCACCATTGAAAACTGTTATATGTGATGTTTGTCCAATGAAACATTATAACGTTTAAAATTATACTGTATTTACTTTTTCATTATTTACTAGAGAAATAGGTCCTTCCATTGATTCTGCCAAAACAAGGGATTTGAATATCTTTCACTCCCGTGTGAAATTAAGAAACGTTCATCCTTGTTATGCTATGCTTCACTCAAGAAAACATTAATGGGTTCTCACAAGAATCCATATTCAAGAGTGAAAAATTCTGTCTTTTCCCATATAGAGCCCAGCAGATAGAAGGTAAAAAGACGTAGAATTTCTCACACGAGTGTAATACATCATAATCTTCAATTTTGGTCGAATGTCAGAACATAATTCTTCTGTAAAATATGATGATAAAACTCCACAGACCTAAAGATTGAAGGCAAAACTTGCCATTCCTTGGGCAAATTTCCACTGTAATGTCAAATCATTCACGATGCTTATCATTGTTACAACTATGACACTGAACAAATCTGTACACTCGATTAGATATTTACCATTGGAGAACAGCTTCAAGAAAACCCTGTCCCCCTTGAAAACTTCCCACAAATGTGTAAAATATTCCTATATCTCTAATAATGCCTAATGGAAGAACATATTTGTTTATCAAGTTTTATAATGTATGTTTTGTTTGTCTTTTCAAGAGACTTTTATTTGAATAAAACCTGCTTAAATATGTCTTCAAACATGAATTCTATAGACATGAAATATGAAAAGAATGAACCAAAATGAAACATTAAAAAATGGATTTTTAGGAAAAAAAATTGTGTGTTTGTACTTATTTACCGGTAATACCTATAAATGCAAAAAAAAAATTGAATTTCAGATAAAAATGCAAAATCAATAAGAAAATAATGACTTAAAGGATAAAATGATAATATAATACAGTTATTGTGATAACTTTGTAATCAATATTACTTCAGTACAATGTATGTACAAATTTAAAATTTAATGATGGACCATTCATGATGTTGTAATGATACAAAATATACAAGTGTTTGAATGAGAGACATATGCTGCCATTTACGAATTCAATTACATTTAGGCCACACCAATCTTATTTTTAAGCCACACAAATCTTAAGTTTTAGGCCACACCGATCTTATTTTTAGGTCACACAAATCTTAAGTTTTAGGCCACGCCAATCTTATTTTTAGGCCACACCAATCTTATTTTAGATACCAGTGTTTGTTTTCTATCTGTTGGTGGGTTTGTTTCAAATCTATTTTTTGGGGTTTTGGAAAGAAAAAAATATTTTTGCTATAAACTTTAATAAAAATATTACTGACAGACAACCAATCAGATTAAAGAGTTGTTTTTACAGATTTGACCTTTCTTTGAGTTCAGAAAACATTTTAAAAAGAAATACATTGGTCCCTAATTGTTGCAAGAAAAGGGTGGTGATTGGATAATCATGATAAAATAGGTGTGGCCTAGTCACATCTTAATCAATCAATTCTTAGATTTTACTTTTTTCTTCTTTATACATGAACAGTATTGCTGCTTGTACTTTAATACATGGAAATACAAAATAAATTGATTTTTTTTTAGTTTATCTTAAATTTAGAATAAATAAAATTATTATGTTGTTGAAACATAATAATTTTATTTATTCTAAATTTAAGAATTTAGTATAAATTGATATTTATGACAAAGTCCTTTATTAATACAGGTACGATTGCATAAAAAAATGAAGTCTTAATTTTTAAGACTTAATAAAAAAAAAAAATTATGACTATTGAGACAACAATGTTAATAAGACTGTACAGTGAAACCTGTCTAAACAGATCAAACCTGGCAGCAACTGTTTTGTTTGTAATAGACAGGTGCAATTTACAAATATACTAGATTATATTTAAACTAAATTTGAAGTTCAGTTTACACAGAATTCTTGCTCAGGACTTTGAAATTCCCATTTCCCAGAGGAAAGTAAAAAATATAAGACAGTAATCTGTGTTTTGTTTACACTGGAAGGATCTTGGTTTATCCTGGGTTCAGTTTACACAGAATTCTGGGTTCTGTTTACACAGGAAGGATTCTGGCTTTTCCTAGGTTTAGTTTACACAGGAAGGATTCTGGCTTTTCCTAGGTTTAGTTTACACAGGAAGGATTCTGGCTTTTCCTAGGTTTAGTTTACACAGGAAGGATTCTGGCTTTTCCTAGGTTTAGTTTACACAGGAAGGATTCTGGTTTTTCCTAGGTTTAGTTTACACGGGAAGGATTCTGGCTTTTCCTAGGTTTAGTTTACACAGGAAGGATTCTGGCTTTTCCTAGGTTTAGTTTACACAGGAAGGATTCTGGCTTTTCCTAGGTTTAGTTTACACAGGAAGGATTCTGGCTTTTCCTAGGTTTAGTTTACACAGGAAGGATTCTGGCTTTTCCTAGGTTTAGTTTACACAGGAAGGATTCTGGCTTTTCCTAGGTTTAGTTTACACAGGCTTCACTGCTTAATACTCACATTTCTAGATTTACAATACGAAATTAAATAAAATGATAACACTAGTACAATCATAGATTTTATTATTTTTCTATATAAATTCCGTTTTTCTATTGGATTAGCACTGCTGCACATGACACGTGACAAACTAGAAAAACATGGAATACATTTTATACGGACTGGGGATTTCCAAAAATTTTTGTTTCAAAGACTTAATTGGAATATTAAGACCTTTCAAAAATTTATGATTTAATAGTGAAGGTTGAAAAATAATAAAGCAATTGTAGCATGCTGTTTTCATTCGATACATACCCATTACATACATAGTGTGGTGGTACAAGACTTTGTATCAGGTCAAGCCTGTTGTGTGAACCAGTCACTAACGAGTTGCAATAGCGACGAGTTGCGATGCAGTTAGTTCACACAACAGGCAAGACCTGATATAAAGTTTTGTACCAACACACTATGTATGTAATACGTTTATCTAACATTTCTATAAAAGCCAATTTTAAACAAATAACAAGGGTTGAATTAAAATTCGTACAATACTCTCTGGGAGATACATTTTGTGCATGACGTCACATTATTTTTTCCGTTCATTCACCAATGTCAGGTTACTGTGTTTTGTCTCACATTCCAATGATATGACGTCATGTCAAAGTAGTTCGGCAGAGAACATCTCGTGCAACGTCGAGCCATTCTTTTATCAACACAGTGTGGTGATACAACATCTTGTATCAGACAGGCGACTTTCGTTAATTTCAAAGGAAAATGTTCAGTGCCTGGCCATAATAAAGTTCCCAAAATGGCTACCGTCTTTTGTCAAAAAGAGTATTCCTCACATTTGATGAAGTTAAACCTTTGAAGGAGTAAAATAATTAATAAATTTTTCGGTGCCGGAATGTTAAGTCGGATACCGATTTTGTCAAAAAGAGTATTCCTCACATTTGATGAAGTTAAACCTTTGAAGGAGTAAAATAATTAATAAATTTTTCGGTGCCGGAATGTTAAGTCGGATACCGATTTTGATTTTAAAATTAGTATATCGTTTGCATTTCCGATATTTTGTAAGCAATCGTCTGCTAAAAAAAATGTGTCGCCGCGGTAAAGATCTGACACCAGAGGTGAAAAAAATCATCCTAGATCTTTCAAATGAAGGCTCAATTCTGGTCATAAGACATCGCAAGTTGTTGGAGTAATACCCAGGACTGTTAACAAATTTTTAAAACGTGTTTGTGAGAGAGGAAACGAGGAAAACCTCCCGAGACCAGGCAGACAGAGAAAAACAGATACTTTTTTGGATGGTCAGGGAAAACAGAAGGCAAACATTAGAGGATCTTACGAATAAATTTAATAACACATCTGTGGATAATCTTTCCTCTAAGACTGTAAGGAGACGTTTATTTGAAAGTGGTTACAAAAGACGAGTTATTTCCAAGAAAATCACAATCAGAAAGGAGAATAGGGCCGTAGATGTTCATTTTGTCGTAAAAAATTAACATGGAGTCGGACTGTTCGTAATAACTG
>MJUT01062953.1:203060-215915 GCA_002080005.1 Gigantidas platifrons
AAAACTAGAGGCTCCTAGGAGCCTGTAATCGCTCACCTGGCCCAGCACTTTCAGAGGAGATAATTTTTAAGTGAATTTTGGCAAATCTTCTATTTTGAGCAATGGCCGCCATCTTCTTTGGCGGGCGGGGTTGTTGGATATAATTCTAAAGGTAGACCATCTAAAGACCATTTCACCATAGTTTGGGCCCATTTGACCCAGCGGTTTCAGAGGAGATCATTTTTAAGTGATTTTTTGCCAAATTTTCTATTTTTAGTAATGGCGGACATCTTGGCTGGCAGCCGGGTCGTTGGACAGAATTCTGAAAGGGGATCACCTAAAGACCATTCCACCATAGTTTGGGTCCAATTGGCTCAGCAGTTTCAGAGAAGATAATTTTTAAGTGATTTTTTGCTGAATTTTCTATTTTTAGTAACGGTGGCCATATTGGTTGGCGGCCGGGGTCGTCGGACATAATTCTGAAAGATGACCCCCTAAAGACCATTCCACCATAGTTTGGCCCCAATTGGCCCCGTAGTTTCATAGGAGATCATTTTTAAGTGATTTTTTGCCAAATTTTCTATTTTTAGTAACGGTTGCCATCTTGGTTGGTGGCCGGGGTCGTCGGACACAATTCTGAAAGAGGACCATCTGAAGACCATTCCACCATAGTTTCGGCCCAATTGGCCCAGCAGTTTCAGAGAAGATAATCTTTAAGTGAATTTTTGCTGAATTTTCTATTTTTAGTAATGGCAGCCATCTTGGTTGGTGGCCGGGGTCGTCAGACATAATTCTGAAAGGGGATCACCTAAAGACCATTCCACCATAGTTTGGGCCCAATTGGCCTAGCAGTTTCAGAGGAGATAATTTTTAAGTGATTTTTTGCTGAATTTCCTATTTTTAGTAACGGTGGTTGGCGGCCAGGGTCGTCGGACACAATTCTGAAAGATGACCATCTGAAGACCATTCCACCATAGTTTGGGCCCAATTGGCCCAGCAGTTTCAGAGAAGATAATTTTTAAGTGATTTTTTGCTGAATTTTCTATTTTTAGTAACGGCAGCCATCTTGGTAGACGGGGGGGGGGTTGTCGGACACAATTCTGAAAGGGGACCACCCAAGGACCATACCACCAAAGTTTGGTTCGAATTGGCCCAGTGGTTTTAGAGGAGTTGATTAAATTGCAAAAAGCTAATGACAGACGGTCGATGGACGCCGGACGCCCAGTGATAGCAATAGCTCACCTGACCCTTCGGGTCAGGTGAGCTAATAAAGCAATTGTAGCATGTTGTTTTTGGTCGATACATACATAGTGTGGTGGTATAAGACTTTGTATCAGGTCAAGCCTGTAGAGTGAACCAGTATCACTAACGAGTCGCGATACCGACTATTTATCTAACATTTCAATAAAAACGAATTTTAAACAAATAACAAGGGTTGAATTAAAATTTGTACAATACAGGGAGACTACATTTTGTGCATGACGTCACATTGTTTTTTCCATTCAAAGAGTATTCCCCACATTTGATGAAGTTTACCCTTTGAAGGAATAAAATAATTAATTAATTTTTCGGTGCCGGAATTTTAAGTCAGATACCGATTTTGATTTTAAAATTAGTATATCGTTTGCATTTCCGATATTTTGTAAACAATCGTCTGCTAAAAAAATGGGTCGCCGTGGTAAAGATCTGACACCAGAGGTGAAAAAAATCATCCTAGATCTTTCAAATGAAGGCTATTCTGGTCATAAGATATCGCAAGTTGTTGGAGTAATACCCAGGACTGTTAACAAATTTTTAAAACGTGTTCGCGAGAAAGGAAACAAGGAAAACCTCCCGAGACCAGGCAGACAGAGAAAAACGGAGACTTTTTCGGTTGGTCAGGGAAAACAGAAGGCTTATTAGAGGATCTTACGAATAAATTTAATAACACATCTGTGGATAATCTTTCCTATAGGACTGTAAGGAGACGTTTATTTGAAAGTGGTTACAAAAGACGAGTTATTTCCAAGAAAATCACAATCAGAAAGGAGAATAGGGCCGTAGATGTTCATTTTGTCGTCAAAAATTAACATGGAGTCGGACTGTTTGTAATAACTGGTGTAAAGTTATTATCAGTGACGAGACTAAAGTTGTGATAGGGGCAGACAAGAAAATTTATGTTTGGCGTCGATGCAATGAACGTTTATACCCTGAATGCACAGGAATACAGGGTATGTCCGACAGGGAGAAACAAGGAACGATCTCGGCTATGTTCTGGGGACGTACAATGATGTAGGAACAATCATTCCTATCAATGGTAATATGAACTCAGTGAAATATATTGAAACTTTAGATAATCATTTGTGGCCGGTTGTCGCTAAAAACTTTGGAAACAGCGCATGGATCTTTCAGGAGGATAACACTCCTTGTCATTGTGTCAAGACAATGTAATGCCTGGAAAGCTGACAATAATATTCTTCTTTTACGATGGCCTGCAGAGTCCAGACATAAACGTTATAGAAAATGTTTGGAGAGTTCTGAAAATTCACATTAAGAGACGCGTGAATTACATAAAAACTAAAGCAGATCTTGAACGGGTCGTCACTGAAGTGTGGACATCACTCCCTTTACATTATATTCAGAGTTTGTATCAGAGTCTTCCTAAATGAATCAAGGCTGTAATTAAGGCAAAAGGAAACATAACAAAATATTAAAAGTCAAATGTAAGTTTTGAGTTGTTTTTATAATGATTTTGTACTTATGTTTGGGCTCTTGATAAAGAGAACTAAAAATCGTCCGCCATTTTGGGAACTTTAATATGGCCAGGTACTGCACATAATGTTAGATAAATGATTTTATCGCACTGACCAAGAATAACAATATCGACTTCGGACTTCGTCCTCAGGTCGATATTGTTATTCTTGGTTATTGTGATAATATACAATTGATGACTTTCGATGAGGTGAATACAAGGATTGATCAACCCATGGAACATGATATTCACCGAGGCATCCGAGGTTAATATCATGTTCCATGGGTTGATCAATCCTTGTATTCACCGAAATGGAAAGTCATTAACTGTTTTATTATATAACATTAAATTAAATTTGAATTAACACCAAACAGCGCCGACTTTGTTCCCCAGACACCCCTGTCTGCCCAACGTCTACCATTACCAATGTTGCAGAGAGACGTAACATTTCATTGATTGGACCGTAGAATTCTGGAATCTGTATTTCTAATTTTTAGCCCAAATTGGGGTGACATTACAGTCCACACTACCTCATTTAGCTCATTTGAGGTTGACATCGCACATACACATTACTTTTCAAGTTGATTTCAGCCAATTAGAAACTAGACAAAGTTCAATCATATAATAAAATCATGTATCGACCTCATCAACATGCTATAATTGTATATTATTGGTACATGTATATAAGCTAATATTAATACATCATTATCTAACATTAGCTCCCACTCCCTATTATTGTTGTGGCTATTATTCATAGAAATATATTACAAATACAGTCAAACCTGTATTAAGAGGTCACCTTTGGGACAAAGAAAATGTGGCCTTTTAAGACAGGTGACCTCTTTAAACAGGTTCAATTTATATTAACTTTTTTCTATGACAGGACAAGAAAAAGGTGACCTTTTAATGCAGGTGTCTGCTTAATAGAGGTGACCACATGTACAGGTTAAACTGTATATTTGAATTTAAAAAAAATACAAATAAAGTAATTGGGGCACAGCCACAAGTACAAAAAGGGGCCTAATGGGGGTTAAAATCTAAGAAATGAGTGACTAAAGAGTTTTTAATGAAAATGGTGTTGAAATATGATAATGATATAACTGGTCCATTCTCTATGTTTGTAGTCCAAATCTTTCAGCTCTTTTCAATTTCTTGGCCTGAAATACACAAGAAAAGGCATTAATACAATGTACTAACTTGTGAAATTTGATGTTTTTTTAGATCTTTTATTTATTTATTTTTGTCCAGTGACTCAAATCAGGTAACCTTTTATATACATTGGGAAGCTCTCTACTGATTTACTATCTCAATACATTATGAATTTGTAGGCTTGTTGCTGATTGGTTATTCAAAAGGTGACCTCTGACATGACCCAATACAGGACTTTGTTAGATTATAAATTAACCATTTTATACACTAATTACATGTAAATCCAACTACCTGTACAATCAGTGCCTATCACCACTAAAGTTGTGAGTTAAAATCCCGATCATGGCGAGGTGTACTCGATACAACATCATGTGATAAAGTTTGTCAGTCACTTGCGACAGGTCGTGGTTTTCTCCAGTTTCCTTCAACAATAAAACTGACCGCCTGGATATACTGAAATATTGTTGAAAGTGGCATTAAACACCATAACCCTAATACTAACTGTGGAGTACATCATGTACATATTTTATTGTTGTTAAAAATTAAAATGTCACTGACATTAAAGATTGATTTGATTTGATTTTTGGTGTTTTAACGCCACTTTCAACAATATTTCAGCTATATCATGGTGACCAGTTTTAGTGGCGGAGGAACCCGGAGAGAACCACCGACCATAAGCAAGCAAATGGTAAACTTTATCACTTGCGGCTGCAAGTCGAGTGCACCCTTTTTTGTAATTTACCGCCGTATTGGTGATAAGCTTGTGTGAGTTGTTATATCCAGCGACCTAACTCATTGAGCCACCCGGGCCCCTCTGACATTAATGAAAAAGCAGTCGTCGTTTATTTGACTTTTCTTGGTATTTTAGTTGTTAATGTAATCATACACATTTTTTGAAATTAAAAGAGCTAATTTGTCTTTGATCACCTTTAATTAATACCTCTGACTCTAATTTTACCCAGGACGTACAATAGGTGTCAGACTGGCTGATAAGAAGATATAGTGAAACTAAACCATCAACCAATATTTTATACATTAAAGAAAGACATTTTTGCACAATATTTCATTTATATCATGGTGGTCAGTTTTTTTTTCCATTATTGAATGATGAAATCACATAATTGTTGCAAGTCATTAACATTTTATATCACATTATAAATGTTTGCTTGTTTGTTTATGGTGTTTAACACCACTTTCAACAATATTTCAGCTATATCGTGGCGGTCAGTTTTATTCGTGGAGGAAACAGGAGTACCCGGAGAAAACCACCGACCTGTCAGAAGTTACTAACAAACTTTATCATGTACTGTTGCATTGAGTACACCTTGGCATGAATGGAGTTAGTGGTGATAGGCACTGATTGCACAGGTAGTTGCATATCCAACTACCATACGTTCACGACCACAACAGACCCCATTGTAAATGCATCAAGTACGCCTGTCCATAATCTGCAATCAAACACCCTACCTTAGAGGTGACCAATTACTTTTCAACTACAGTTACATTTCATTGAGAAGATTAGAAAGTTTGCTTTATAATAGACGAACATGCCAAGTAGAATTTTTGTAGTACTAGCTCACTGAAACAACAGTCTGCGGGTAGACATGTCGCTTCACTCAAGACAACATTATCTTGATTCCACTTAATAGCAGAGAAGCAGCAAATACTAATTTTAGTCATTGGTTTTACCCAACCGGCTCAGGGTTAGGGTTATTGGTGGAGGAAGCCGCAGTACCCAGAGAAAACCAGTGACATGCTGCAAGTCAATGACAAACTTTATCACATAATGTTGTATAGAGTACACCTCGCCATGAACGGAATTAAAACTCACAACATTAGTGGTGATAGGCACTGAATGCATATGTAGTTGAAAATCCAACAACCATACGATCACGACCACGTTTATTTTTGTTTAGCTATTTCATGGTAAGAACAACCTACTATTGATGGGAAGATGATGAATCTCACTTTGTACCAGACTGTAGACCTACATGTTAAGTTGGTTTTTTATTGTGCTACCTCACTGAAACAACAGTCTGCAGTCTACATTCATATACTTACTTGTTTAAATCGATAGTATTATTACCATGTTTTGTAATTTTCGCTTGAGTTACGCCTCGGTATCTTTTGATTTTTATACCCCCGCGACGAAGAATCGGGGGGCATATTAATTTACCCTTGTCCGTCCGGTTATAGATACATAGTTTGTCCTGCTACCTTCTCCTACAGTTTTGGAGCTACAGCTTTAATATTTTGCATGATGTTTATACACATAATGGAGGTGTGCATGTCCACAGGAGTTTGATTTTCTTCAAATATTTTCAAAACGACAGTTAGTTGGACTTGTTATTTTTTTTGTGCTAGCTGCCTAAAGGGAACATGGTTTGTCCGGCTAACTCCTCCTACAGTTTTAGAGCTACAGCTTTAATATTTTGCAGGATGTTTATACACGTAATGGAGGTGTGCATGTCCACAGGATTTTGATTTTCATCAAATATTCTCAAAATGACAGGTAGTTGGACTTAGCCATTTTGTTCGTCCGTCCGGATATAAATACATGGTTTGTCCGGCTATCTCCTCCTACAGTTTTGGAGCTACAGCTTTAATATTTTGCATGATGTTTATACACATAATGGAGGTGTGCATGTCCACAGGATTTTGATTTTCATCAAATATTTGATAATGACAGGTAGTTGGATTTTTGTCAAATATTCACAAAATGACAGGTAGTTGGACTTCATTTCCTTCTTGTTAGCTACATAATGGAAACATGGTTTGTATGGCTCCTACTACAGTTTTTGACTTGTTTATAATTATTTATGGCCATGCGGGAGCATCATTTGTGTCTTACAGACACACTTCATTTTAAAAAAATCACTCCTTACAAAACAAATTTGTCCATAATTATCAAGTGTGGGGACATACTCCTTTTCTAGTTCTTAATACAAATTGCTTTGAAAAAAATGCCCAACCCCCCTTATGGAAATGTCTGGATCTGCCTCTGAAATCAATAGCAAGATGCAATAAATTACATTCAATTCTAAAAACGAGCAACAATTCAAACCCTTACCTCTAATTCTACAGTAACTGCTGTTGAACTTATTGCACCAAATCTCTCTTTTCTTTTTAAGATCTTTTCTTGTTCTTCAGTCTGAATAAAAAAAAAATAAATAGATGTTTTTGAGTGACAAAGTAATCACTTTTACATACTGTTGCACTATTTGTTTTTATTGCCACTCGATTACTACAAACCAACTCATGTTTTTGCTAAAGGGGCATTAGCTACGATTTTGACCAAAAAAATTATATGTTTTGTAAATTGGTAAATAGCTTTAAAATGATGAAATAAAGGTAAATATTTCACATTAAACAGCTTATTGAACCACTTTCCGCCTTTTGAGAACGAAAATTACCATCGATTACTTATTTGCTTGCAAGCAAATAATTTGACCTCGCTTTTTCCGTATGCAATTGACCTTACTAGTGACAGGTAAAAACGAATAATTTGTATTTTGTCGCTTATTAACTGCCAACTTGCATGGCTCTTTGTACGTAATTAACACCGACTAAAAGCAGATTCACAAAAAATAAGATATAAGTGCATTGTTGTACTGATTTAATGACGATTCGACAAACTCCGTAAACAATGTCGATAATAATAAGGAAAACTCCATAGACTTAACAAGTTAGCGTGAATATTTAAATGACATTAACTAAAAGACATTTGTGTTAATGAATGTTAAAAATAATATACCGTAAGATAGAATTTGGTGATTGAAGTTGCCTGTTGCACCAAACAATGGGGGTCGCCATTTTTCAATACTCTACAATGTGAGGAGACAAGGGACATAATCCATTCTCGGATTATACCTAAAATTAAAGATCTTCCGAAAGAGCTGTGACGTATTAGTGCCGGTATCGTATATTATATCAGCATTGATCAGTTGCAATTTTATCATTAAAAATTATGTAAATCGTAAAATAACGTCGTATATTTATCTTTTGATATTTACAAAATCATTATGACTTCATGTTAAGCACATCGACCAGTGACCTCGAAAAACACGGGAAAGTACGACAGCATTGGGGACAAAAAAGAAAAAAAAGCATGTGTACGCATATAATGAGTTAAAACTGACAGTTATTTAAAATATACGGCCAATCACGTAAAACATGAAATTCTCTAAGATGAAATTATACGTAGACCCTCCCCCCTCCCGATACAAATAAACTCATTGTTTTATGAAAATGTAACATTGGATGGGAATATTAAGGAACAAAATTAGAACGATATACGATAATAAACATTGTATTGCAGTTGATCTTATATTAAAACATAACCAAACGGGCACGATGTTGGGATGAGTCAGATACATGTTATTTATTCAACTAACATGATCCAAACCTGTGACGTCACATGAATAGGTGTCATGGCCGCTTACACTATGACAGGAAATTCCAAATATTCACATTTTTAATTGGGCATATTAATGTTAATAAGGGTGCTTTTTTTTTAAATAATAAGTTATTTATGAATAAAAAGTTATAATGAATTTAATTAAAACAACTTTTCAGCTGACTGGAGTATTCCTTTAATAAGATGACGTCCATTTCTTGATCGATCTCAAAACACGAGCCGTTGCTAGTTTTCCCCCCCGATGCGCGTACATGTCATAACATTTATAAGTAACAGAAACACGTTTTATTAAGGCATCAATCATATCTGATAGTTTTTATGGGTAACAAAAAATTACGATTTGGCAGATAATGTCCCTTTAAATACTGCAGACACTGAACCATCAAAAGTATCTTACAAACCAACATACATTCTTTAATCCTGTAGCAATCAACCCGCCTCCAAAGTTTTACGGTCACCATCATAACTTGGCTAACCATTACAGAATATCTTTGTCACAAATGACCATGAATATATTCCTTCTGTCATAATCACAATCCTGTTCAAACCGTATCAGTAGTAATGGTTCACATGATCGTCTCAAGTGTGGTAGATCGCTGGTTCGAGCCCCAGTCAGGTCAAAACAAAGACTATAAAATTGGTATTTGTTGCTTCTCTGCTAAGTACACAGCATTAAGGAGAAAGAGCAAAGATGGGTAGGTTCGGAATCATGATAATGTGTCCAAGTGGAGTGACATGTCTAACCGTGGACTGTTGTTTCAGTGAGCTAGCACTATAAAAATCCAACTCCGCGTGTTGATCTAGTACAAAGCACACCTCAT
This sequence comes from Gigantidas platifrons, assembly GCA_002080005.1. NCBI lineage: Eukaryota > Metazoa > Mollusca > Bivalvia > Mytilida > Modiolidae > Gigantidas > Gigantidas platifrons. The sequence goes on from MJUT01062953.1 coordinate 212,158, forward strand.
CATCATCTCATTTAAAATTAACTTGTTCTCGCCATCAAATAGCTGAAAAATTGATGAATTGGCATTAAACAACAATCACTCACTCACTCACTCACTCAATCCTGTTCATTCCTCATTCATGACTGATCACAATATTTTAACTTTTAACTCCTAGAGCCAGGGATCAGTCAAATGTTTAGTACATACCAGCTACAATTACTTATCTGTGGAGCCACTGAGCCACAAACAGTCTCTAACAAACCAATTTACCTTTTTTTACTCCTGGAGCCACCAATCTGTCAAACATTAACTTTAAACCAACTGAACTTTAATTAATACTAGACCCATTGAGCCACAGAAAGTTTACCAGAAAACAACATACCTATGTCATATTTGTAAATGTTGGATCTACTGATCCACCAAATATTGACTACAACCACTAGTGGACTAGGAACTGATTACCCTTCTGGAGCACCTTTGTTTTTTTGTGTGGTTCATCTTTATTTTGCTGTAGTGTGCTTTGCAGATCAATGTTTTTTGTATTTTTTCATTTGGCCATTGTATTGTCTGTCCCTCTTCAGTTTACGGTTTCTGATTTCCCCTTTGATTTCGTCATTTTCTTATGTAATGCTGAAGCCAGTAACCAGTTTCCTTTTTAATGTTGTAGCCACTGAGCTACCAAATATTTACTACAAACCAACTTACTTTACTTAATACTGGAGCCACTGAGCCACCAAATGGTTACTACAAACCAACTTACTTTACTTAATACTGGAGCCACTGAGCCACCAAATATTTACTACACACCAACTTACTTTACTTAATACTGGAGCCACTGAGCCACCAAATCTTTCTGCTCGCTGTTTCAATTTATCAACATCAGCTACCTTTGAAAACAGTAATTTATACAATTACCAGTATACAGAGTTCGAAATTAAAATAGGCCCTTTCCTGCAAGCCCCTAAATATTCTCAATTTAATAACCAGATTTTGGCATTTACAAACTAATATTACAATTATTTTTTTTAATTTGTTGCCTTAATCAGATTGATCATCTGTATCTCATAAAAGACATTTTAAGGTCTGGAGACCGTCATGGTCATGATCGTATGGTAGTTGGATTAACATCTACCTGTGTAATCAGATATTATCCCCACTAAAGAGTTTGAACCCCATTAATAGTGGGGTGTACTCGATACAACATTATGTGCAGGGTCCGAAATTAACGGACGCCAAGACGCATTTTGCGTGTACTTTTCCGATTTTGCCTCTAAAAAATATGTAGTGGAAGCAAAATATTGCGTGTATGTTATTTTCAGTAGATTGAATGAAGCAGAAAGATCGAGAATTGACAAAAAACATGTTCACTTTCATTTAAATGAAGCAAAAACATCGAGAATTGACAAAAAAAAGATGTTCCCTTTCATTTATTATCAAACGATACTGATACCGTATCTCAATCGTGACCGAAACCCAGTTCAAACATCGAAGCCTCTCAGGAGTTTTTATTAGCAATTGCAGTGGTGCTCCGTAATTGGAGGAAAATAGTTTAACACGCACAAAAACCTTGACGAATACGACAACATCTGGTAAATGGGTGTTATGACCTGAAATGATTTTGAACTATTTTAAAAGTAAAAATAGGCCTACTGACAACATACATTTTTGTATGTGTACCTCAATCTGTTCTATCAACATCTTTCTTCTGTAAATTTACTTAAGCAAACTTTGATTAGAGTTTATCATTATTATATTTTGAAATGCTCACTGAAAAAAAAATGCTTCAAAGATTTACAAAATTCACACAATTTGCTTGTAACAATTTTGGTAACAAGCAATAATTTGCTTGTGGACATAAAAGTTAATTTCTGTGCCTGTATGTGATTAAGTTTGTCAATGACTTGTGACAGGTCAGCGGTTTTCTAGAGGTACTCCGGTTTCCTCCACCAATAAAATTGACCACCAGGATATAAATGAGATATTGCTGAAAGTGGCCTTAAACACCATAAACTATAAATCAAACTTTTAAGGTCTGTTAATGATACAGTTATGAATTCACAGTGGCTGACCAAAACTTTTCAAGATTTTAATTGTAACATCTTGCTATTTTACCATAGATTTAGCTACCACACTCCTCGCCACATGAATTTTATTTCCTCTTTATGTTGAATGTACCGGATGAAGGTTATTCCAGAAATATGTCATGTGCGCATAATTAGATATCCATGTTTTTGTTAGTTATCAAATTTTTTTTATATGAAGCATGATAAAAAGATTATCCGACTTTAGTGTTGTAAAATATCAAGCATTCCACACAAAATTTAAGCTTTTTAGCTGGTTCAATAGAGATTAAATGATCATCATAGCTTCGTATGCTGTCTAATGGCAGATATCTGAGGACATCTATATACATACATAGCCGGTCAGAGAAATATATATTTTCAATCTGCTAGACGAAACTAATACGATTTAAATAGGAAAGTTATATTGCTGGTCAACAATTCTATCATCCTTTACAAGAAAAAGTTTTCTGTCTGAATATAACGACTATATCTGTAATTTATAAAAGGGTATTATAATTTGAACTAGAGGCTCCCAGGAGCCTGTATAGCTCACCTGGGTATAACGACATCAGCCAATAAAACTTAACAACTTTGGTAAAAAAAAAATAACAAATGTAGCCCTCGTCATTGCAGACCTCTTCTCCAAAAAAATTTGGGCAGGTGTCCCCCCCTTTAATGTAAGTTATCAAAATTGCTGTAAAAAAACATATATGTCAATGATTCTCAAAATTTAGCTTTTGCTACTTCACATTATGTAATAGAGTTGCTTCCCTTTGATTATTTGAGTAACCAAAAGCAGTGAGTCAACAAAACTACAAGCTCAGCACTGAGCTCAGCCTGTGTCACTCAACTTGCATTCTGCTTTGAAGAAACTTAATACAGAACATTCCATAGCCTATAGGTGCTTCCCACAGGCCTCTACATTAACACTTTTTTTAACTTGTCCCTTCGGACATTACTAACTAAAACGAGTTGCAAGTCAAAATCATTTGGTCTTGTTTTATACTCGGCTATAAAAAAAACTTCCGGTAGGGGATGGGGATGACCTCGGGCCTCAACTCTTGGGGAATTTAATTTATCTATTCACCCCGATCATAAATATACAGTCGACTCTCGTTATCTCGAACTCGGTTGAGTCGAATTTCCGGTTGAGTCGAATTTTTATCGAAGTCCCGAACTTCGTTGTGTATAAATATATATAATTTGACTCCTGTTGAGTCGAATTCGGATAAGTCGAAATTTCGGTTATGTCGAATAAAAGTTTTGGTCCCGAGATGTAGAAAGCCATATTATTTACATTTGTTAAGTCGAATTTACCTGTCAAAACATGTGTATTAGCTTGGGATTAAAATCGGATCACAGGTGAAACATCCGATCATTGACTTTGACATTTTTACCTTAGGCTATTTCACATGTTTATTTCATAATCTGTCAAATTAATTAGTGATAATATTTGAATTGGCTTGGTATTATGACACATGTTAAAAGTGTACAATCAAAAATTATCGATTTATAATAAGTGCGCTTGGGTCGGCATACATCAATGATTATTAAAAAAAACACAACGGTCGAACGGAAGCGTTTTATCTATTGAATTACTTGTCGGAAATTAATTTACATTAAAGGAGATGTATAATTTCTCAATTTTGAGAAAATTTTACTCTTAATTAACAGTTGTAATAAAAGGGGAAATTTTTTTCACTTCCAACATGTCTT
>MJUT01062953.1:217950-229688 GCA_002080005.1 Gigantidas platifrons
TTTCATTGTGATTTGAAACATCTCTGTTTATAATCATGTGACCACTTCATAACCAATCATATTGTAACATTTCAATGAAAAACGGAAGTAATGTAATTATTAACCAATACACCAATGTGTAAAATACAACCAATATCAAAACATCCAATATCAACCAATACACTAATATGTAAAATACAACCAATAAATGCAATATGAAGGGGTAGTTGTCTCAGACACATTCCACATTTCAATGTTTGTACGAGGAAATAATGTAGGATAAATATCAAAACACCCATTTCATGATACTTTCAGTAACCATACACCAATGTGAAAATACAACCAATTTTATTCAATACTATTAAGGGGTGGTTGTCTCCGACACATTCCACATTTCAATGTTTGTACAAGGACATAATGTAGGATAAATATCAAAACACCTATCGGACTTTTGAGGAGGAATTTCAGGCATTTTAGGAACTGTAGAAACAGTGTCAGTTATGTCGTCTGCCATTGTTTTTGTTTATTGCTAAGTGCACATGCCCACTCCTGTATAAAGACTAGTTCGAAGCCGTATTAAACCTGTTTTTCCATATAAAAACCTGTATAAATACCACTAAAAGAATATGTATTAACTGGTTCCTTTCCTACGTATTTTGTTACATTGGTTAATAAATTCCCATCTAGAGCCTCATAATCGTAATAATCTGTTTACCTTAGATAAAGTGGGAGATACCACTCCAAATCTTTCTGCCCTTGCTTTCAGTTTATCTAAATCAGCCTATTAAATAAAAAGAAACATTTAGGAATTTAAAACTTTCAATTGAAAAAGTATGACAGCTATTTAGATATTGACCTGAAACCAAAACTCTCTTTTTGTTTCCTAAAATCAAAGTTCTCTTTTTTTCCTTAAACCAAAATTCTTTTTTTCCTAAAACCAAAATTCTCTTTTTTTCCTAAAACCAAAATTCTCTTTTTTTCCTTAAACCAAAATTCTCTTTTTTTTTCTAAAACCAAAATTCTCTTTTTTTCCTAAAACCAAAATTCTCTTTTTGTTCTAAAACATGTTGTCTTTAATTTACTTGACACAAGACCAAATATTAAAATCCCTTCTTGCAATGTTTATATCATATAATAATTGCCTATATGCATAACACACAGGTTTGAACATAGCTTTTCCAATCTTTTTAAAAATGATCTTCATGAACATAAATTTTTGTCATATCTCATTTGTATTTGGCTATAAGAAATGTCTATAAAGTTTAAAGAAAATCAGTCTTAGGAAACTAAAGTCAGAAAACAATAAGCTAAGAAGAAAAAAAGACTTTATTTGCGACTTTGGGAAAAAATTAAATTAAACTTTTGTGAAAAAATATATAAGTATTAAAAAAAAGAGTAAAGGGGATCTAATGGCTAGCATGGAGAGCAGATGCTGAATCACTATACAATGCTTTGGAATTAAACAATAAACAATTATTGCCTTCAATAGATGTAAACATCCAGAATTGTTAACCTGAAGGGGGTTGTTTTCCCCGAGGGCTTTAGCCCGAGGGAAACAACCCTTTGAGGGTTAACAATTCTGATGTTTACAAACCATTGAAGGCAATAACTGTTTTATTATACCAAACAACAGACCAAGGATTGGGCATTTAAATAAATACATGTACATGATGGAGGAAACAGAAATATGCGAAGAAAATCACAAGTGTATTTAAACAAAATGTTTAATAACTTTTGACAAATTTTTAACAAATGTTAAACTATTTCATGTTTATATTAAAGTTCACAACACAACCAGTGATATAGGGCACAAATCGGCCATCAGTAATATTTTCAACAGATTTGAGTACATTTTTCGGACATCTATGTAAAAGTTTCTCAGTAATTCTGCCAGCTGCTCTGGTGAGCAGTCACACAAATTCACATCTTTGTTGACTTCAATAATGTATGCCGTCAGTGTTTGCAGTGCGACTTTAGTGGCATTTTTTGTATTTTTNTTGAGGGTTAACAATTCTGATGTTTACAATCCATTGAAGGCAATAACTGTTTTATTATACTGAACAACAGACCAAGGATTGGGCATTTAAATAAATACATGACATGTAGAAGTATTAGCGACTGCCATCCTGCTGGTCCAACCAAATTGTAAACAAACAGACGACAATGTCACTTCCGGAAAGAGTTGTTTCCCTTTTGAGGCACGCAATGGGTTGTTTCCCGTTTGGGTTAATTTTCACAAAACATTAAAATTGTTTCAGGTCATGTGATTTAATTTAAGCCAATGAGAAGTTAGTGAGGTATATTAATAAACAATTATTGCCTTCAATGGATGTAAACATCCAGAATTGTTAACCTGAAGGGGTTGTTTTCCCAGAGGGCTTTAGCCCACGGGAAACAACCCCTTGAGGGTTAACAATTCTGATGTTTACAATCCATTGAAGGCAATAACTGTTTTATTATACCAAACAACAGACCAAGGACTGGGCATTTAAATAAATACATGTACATGATGGAGGAAACAGAAATATGCGAAGAAAATCACAAGTGTATTTAAACAAAATGTTTAATAACTTTTGACAAATTTTTAACAAATGTTAAACTACTTCATGTTTATATTAAAGTTCACAACACAACCAGTGATATAGGGCACAAATCGGCCATCAGTAATATTTTCAACAGATTTGAGTACATTTTTCGGACATCTATGTAAAAGTTTCTCAGTAATTCTGCCAGCTGCTCCGGTGAGCAGTCACACAAATTCACATCTTTGTTGACTTCAATAATGTATGCCGTCAGTGTTTGCAGTGCGACTTTAGTGGCATTTTTTGTATTTTTTGAATCCTTGGATTGCAAAATGTCATTAATGTCATTTTCGTTAGCCTTTCCGAATCTAGAAGTAGAAGAATTAGCGACTGCCATCCTGCTGGTTCGACCAAATTGTAAACAAACAGACGACAATGTCACTTCCGGAAAGAGTTGTTTCCCTTTTGAGGCACGCAATGGGTTGTTTACCGGGGAACAATAGGGTTGTTACCCCGTAAACAACTAGTTGTCTCCCGTTTGGGTTAATTTTCACAAAACATTAAAATTGTTTCAGGTCATGTGTATAATAACAATAATTCACTCACGCAGCTTGTGAAGAATTCTGGGGCCCTTTAAAATATGTTTTTCCTGATTTATAACTTTAATTGTCATTATTTGTATGTTATCATCTGTATCAATAGGAGCAAGTGTACAAAGTGAGAAAATTGAGTGGAGGAGTGAAAAGAATGTGTGTGTGTTCTTGAGTGAATGAAAATGTCAGCAAATCACAACTAATTTATATGTGTATTATAATTTAATTTNTTCTATCGTGTCAATATTTGTTTACGTTGAGAAAATATATAGAGTGCTCTCCCTTGTTCGGTAACTAACGTATCTAACGTAAATAAAAAAAATTACCTCCTTTTTCACCAACGTCAACCAACGTTTTTACAGGCATTTATCACGGTTGTAGTAGCATTTATATAATATATTTATAAAATACATTGTATTTTATTGTGAAATACATTTAAAATAATTCACTCACTGCAGGAGCTGCGCAAATCTTGGTAGATGTATTATTTGCTGTTTTCTCTGTTAAACCAAACCTGCAAAAAAAAAATTAATCTAATGAGATGCATGGCCAAAATAACAGATAATGATAAAAACGGCACAAAATGATTATAAGATAACATTATCTAATCAAACTAAAAGCAGATCAGAACTTTACACAGTCTAATTAAAATTTGATCTTTAATTGCTCCCGGTTTGTTATGTCCTGCAAAACCAAACCGGGAGCAAATAAAGATAGAATTTTAATCAGATTGGAATTTTACCTAAATCTTCAAATAAAGTTGATTTGGCCCATTTAAGAATTTTATATTTTTAGTAAAACCGCTGCCATCTTGGAAGTACAAAAAATGTACATTGCAGTTCTGAACAATCAAATACAATGTAGAATGCGGACCACACAAGTACTATTCCTGTCAAGTTTGGTTCAAATTGGCTAGTATAGATTTAGAAAAGAAGAAGAAGAGCTAATTATGCCCATACAGTTAAAATTTGAGATGATTGATTCTGCTATCAAATAAAGCTGGTTTTTACCCATTTAAAAAAATTCTATTTTTAGGAATGGTGGACATCTTGGATTGAGTTAGGGGTTATGGTGTTTAATGCCAATTTCAACAATATTTCAGTTATATTGTTGTGGTCAGTTTTATTGGTGGAGGAAACCAGAGTACCCAGAGAAAACCACAGACCAGCCGCAAGTCACTGACAAACTTTATTACATAATGTTGTATCGAGTACACTTCGCCATGAACAGGGTTCGAACTCAAAACTTTAGTGGTGATAGGCAGTGATTGTACCAGCAGTTGTAAGCCTATATATAGCTAACTACCATACTATCACGACCACAACAGCCCATATTCATTTCAAGAATAATTCTAAAAACTGAGATCAATCACCAGGCAAATTGGAAAGTAAAAATAGAGTAATATGTTCCAATAATTTTACTTTTAAACACATATCTTTGAAGTACCGTTTCACATGTAAGTAAATTGAACCATTAGGTGTTTGTTCAGCAATTAACAGTTATCTAAATTATAGACAATTTTTCACATTTAAGTGTGAGTTAAAACTGATAATTAAGATTTCACATCTGTCTGAATCGATTGTTTGTCATTCAAACAGAGATGAAGGATTTTACTAATGTTTTAGTCCTCAACGACCTTTTGAACATCCATTTTCAGATCTACTGGGATAGTATTTTAGAAGGATGCACGCCTATGATGCCTTTGGCTGTGCCCTTTTGCCCAGAGAACCTGATCCAAAATGCCATTATGCCTTTTTTTCGAAAATTGTGTAAAAATGTCTTTCTTATGTATAAAATATTGGTTGAAGGTTTAGTTTCACTATATCTTCTTATCAGCCAGTCTGACACCTGTTGTACGTCCTGGGGAAATCATCTCGGTACATTAACAGAGTCAGAAGTGTTAATTAAAGGTGATCAAAGGCAAATTACGTTTCTTAATTTCCGAAAGTTTGTATGATGTACATCACTTTAACAACTAAAAATACCATGAAAAGAAAAATAAACATGACCACTGCCTTTTCTTTAATGTCAATGACTGATTTTTTACAGCAATAAAATATGTGTACGATGTACTACACAATTATGGTGTTTAATGAAACAATCAACAATATTTCAGTTATATCATGGTGGTCAATTTCAATGGTGGAGGAAACCGGAGTACCCAGAGAAAACCACAGACCAGCCGCAAGTTTCACCCAACAATAAATAAATCTGACCACCACGATATAACTGAAATATTGTTGAAACACAATTACCCTAACCCTCTATTTTAAGAGTAATTTTTTATAAGTTCAAAACTGAGATCAATCACCAGGCAAAACAGAAAGTAAAAATAATGTAAAATGTTCCATTAATCTGACCTTGAAACACATATCTTTGAAGTACCGTTTCACATATAAGTAAATTGAACCATTAGGTGTTTGTTCAGCAATTAACAGTTATCTAAATTATAGACAATTTTTCACATCTGTCTGAATCGATTGTTTGCCATTCAAACAGAGATGAAGGATTTTACAAATGTTTTAGTCCTCAACGACCTTTTGAACGTCCATTTTCAGATCTACTGGGATAGTATTTTAGAAGGATGCACGCCTATGATGCCTTTGGCTGTGCCCTTTTGTCCAGAGAACCTGATCCAAAACACCATTATGCCTTTTTTTTCGAAAATTGTGTAAAAATGTCTTTCTTGTGTATAAAATATTGGTTGATGGTTTAGTTTCACTATATCTTCTTATCAGCCAGTCTGACACCTGTTGTACGTCCTGGGGAAATAATCTCGGTAAAATTAACAGAGTCAGAAGTGTTAATTAAAGGTGATCAAAGGCAAATTACCTTTCTTAAATTCCGAAAGTTTGTATGATGTACATCACTTTAACAACTAAAAATACCATGAAAAGAGAAATAAACATGACCACTGTCTTTTCTTTAGGCCAAAAATAAAAATAGGTTTGTTTGCTGTTGGCCGACTGACCCTACAAAATTGGGGCCGACACAATTTTTTTTATTGCAGTTGTGACAAAATTTTGTTTGTTTGTTCCCGTTTTGCATTTGCGGTAAATCCAGATTTGTACTTTTCCGGTTTGATCTGTATTTTATTGTAACCGAAACTTGTTCTAGATTCTCGGAAGTACTTGTATATTATATGCATATTTATTCTCGAAAAAAAAAAAAAAAAAGACTACCTACCTACCATCCTCTTATAAGTTCAAAACTGAGATCAATCACCAGGCAAAACAGAAAGTGAAAATAATGTAAAATTTCCATTAATTTGACCTTGAAACACATATCTTTGAAGTATCGTTTCACATGTAAGTAAATTGAACCATTAGGTGTTTGTTCAGCAATTAACAGTTATCTAAATTATAGACAATTTTTCACATTTAAGTGTGAATCAAATCTGATAATTAAGATTTAACATCTGTCTGAATCGATTGTTTGCCATTCAAACAGAGATGAAGGATTTTACAAATGTTTTAGTCCTCAAAAGACCTTTTGAATGTCCATTTTCAGATCTACTGGGATCGTATTTTAGAAGGATGCATGCCCTTGATGCCTTTGGCTGTGCCCTTTTGTCCAGAGAACCTGATCCAAAATGCCATTATGCCTTTTTTTTTCTTCGAAAATTGTGTAAAGATGTCTTTCTTGTGTATAAAATATTGGTTGATGGTTTAGTTTCACTATATCTTCTTATCAGCCAGTCTGACACCTATTGTACGTCCTGAGGCAATCATCTCGGTAAAATTAACAGTCAGAGGTGTTAATTAAAGGTGATCAAAGGCAAATTACCTTTTTTAATTTCCAAAAGTTTGTATGATTTACATCACATTAACAACTAAAAATACCATGAAAAGAAAAATAAACGTGACCACTGCCTTTTCTTTAATGTCATTGACTGATTTTTTACAACAATAAAATATGTGTTCGATGTACTCCACAATAATTATTATGGTTAGGGTTAATGGTGTTTAATGAAACGATCAACAATATTTCAGTTACTATTATATCATGGTGGTCAGTTTTAATGGTGGAGGAAACCGGAGTACTCACACAAAACCACAGACCAGCCGCAAGTTTCACCCACCAATAAAACTGTCCACCACAATATAACTGAAATATTGTTGAAACACAATTACCCTAACCCTCTATTACAGACAATTTTTCTCATTTAAGTGTGAGTTAAATCTGATAATTAAGATTTCACATCTCTCTGAATCGATTGTTTGCCATTCAAACAGAGATGAAGGATTTTACAAATGTTTTAGTCCTCAACGACCTTTTGAACGTCCATTTTCATACCTACTGGGATAGTATTTTAGAAGGATGCATGCCCATGATGCCTTTGGCTGTGCCCTTTTGCCCAGAGAACCTGATCCAAAACGCCATTATGCCTTTTTTTTCGAAAATTGTGTAAAAATGTCTTTCTTGGGTATAAAATATTGGTTGATGGTTTAGTTTCACTATATCTTCTTGTCAGCCACTCTGACACCTATTGTACGTCCTGGGCCAATCATCTCGGTAAAATTAACAGTCAGAGGTGTTAATTAAAGGTGATCAAAGGCAAATTATCTTTTTTTAATTTCCGAAAATTTGTATGATGTACATCACATTAACAACTAAAAATACCATGAAAAGAAAAATAAACATGACCACTGCCTTTTCTTTAATGTCAATGACTGATTTTTTATAACATTAAAATATGTGTACGATGTACTACACAAGTATGGTTAGGTTTATGGTGTTTAACGCCACTTTCAACAATATTTCAGTTATATCATGGTGGTCCGTTTTAATGGTAGAGGAAACCGGAGTACCCAGAGAAAACCACAGACCAGCAGCAAGTCACTGACAAATTTGATCGCATAATGGTGTATCAAGTACAACCTCGCCATGAGTGGGATTTGAACTCATAACCGGTAAGATATAATTGAAATATTGTTGAAAGTGGAGTTAAATACCATAACTCTAACCCTTGAACTCGTGATAGGCACTTATTGAATTGATCACGACCATGACGGCCCTCGTACAACAGTAACAACTAAAAATAATTTTTGAATGACATGCTTATTTTTTTAGAAAATGTCCTAACAACCATATCAATTCATAGTATTTAATAGATTTAATTAATTACAATCTCAGAGTAATATGATCAAATTTATGCCCAAAGATAGATTTAAATAATGGAAACATATTTTTGTGACGTCTACAAAAACGCAACTATATGAAAATTACACTAATACAGTCTGTTAAGCAGTTTTTGGCTTCAAAAAATTAGGAAATCAGGAGGGTTTTTAGTTAAAAATCAGGAGATTATCAGGAATATTTTTATATAAAAAGTGATAAAACCATACAACTAGAGGCTCACATGAGCCTGTATCGCTCACCTGACATAAATTAAGTCCTCTTAAGAATGTCTGCATGCCGAATACATCTAAGTTACTATTCAAATCCCATAGGGTTCTATGTTAAAACTATGTCTGCTCATGGCAGCCATCTTGGATGGAGGTAGTAGTCACCGGACACAATTNTTTTTTTCGAAAATTGTGTAAAAATGTCTTTCTTATGTATAAAATATTGGTTGAAGGTTTAGTTTCACTGTATCTTCTTATCAGCCAGTCTGACACCTGTTGTATGTCCTGGGGAAATCATCTCGGTAAAATTAACAGAGTCAGAAGTGTTAATTAAAGGTGATCAAAGGCAAATTACGTTTCTTAATTTCCGAAAGTTTGTATGATGTACTTCACTTTAACAACTAAAAATACCATGAAAAGAAAAATAAACATGACCACTGCTTTTTCTTTAATGTCAATGACTGATTTTTTACAGCAATAAAATATGTGTACGATGTACTACACAATTATGGTGTTTAATGAAACAATCAACAATATTTCAGTTATATCATGGTGGTCAATTTTAATGGTGGAGGAAACCGTGGAGTACCCAGAGAAAACCACAGACCAGCCGCAAGTTTCACCCAACAATAAATAAATCTGACCACCACGATATAACTGAAATATTGTTGAAACACAATTACTCTAACCCTCTATTTTAAGAGTAATTTTTTATAAGTTCAAAACTGAGATCAATCACCAGGCAAAACAGAAAGTGAAAATAATGTAAAATGTTCCATTAATCTGACCTTGAAACACATATCTTTGAAGTACCGTTTCACATGTAAGTAAATTGAACCATTAGGTGTTTGTTCAGCAATTAACAGTTATCTAAATTATAGACAATTTTTCACATCTGTCTGAATCGATTGTTTGCCATTCAAACAGAGATGAAGGATTTTACAAATGTTTTAGTCCTCAATGACCTTTTGAACGTCCATTTTCAGATCTACTGGGATAGTATTTTAGAAGGATGCACGCCTATGATGCCTTTGGCTGTGCCCTTTTGCCCAGAGAACCTGATCCAAAACGCCATTATGCCTTTTTTTCTCTCAAAAATTGTGTAAAAATTTCTTTCTTATGTATAAAATATTGGTTGAAGGTTTAGTTTCACTATATCTTCTTATCAGCCAGTCTGACACCTGTTGTACGTCCTGGGGAAATCATCTCGGTAAAATTAACAGAGTCAGAAGTGTTAATTAAAGGTGATCAAAGGCAAATTACGTTTCTTAATTTCCGAAGTTTGTATGATGTACATCACTTTAACAACTAAAAATACCGTGAAAAGAAAAATAAACGTGACCACTGCCTTTTCCTTAATGTCAATGACTGATTTTTTACAACAATAAAATATGTGTACGATGTACTACACAATTATGGTTAGGGTTAATGGTGTTTAATGAAACGATCAACAATATTTCAGTTACTATTTTATCATGGTGGAGGAAACCGGAGTACCAAGAGAAAACCACAGACCAGCCGCAAGTTTCACCCAACAATAAATAAATCTGACCACCACGATATAACTGAAATAATGTTGAAAGTGGAGTTAAGCACAATTACCCTAACCCTCTTAAGACTAATTTTTTATAAGTTCAAAACTAAGATCAATCACCAGGCAAAACAGAAAGTAAAAATAGAATTATGTGTTCCATTAATTCTACTTTTATACACATACCTTTGAAGTACCGTTTCACATGTAAGTAAATTGAACCATTAGGTGTTTGTTCAGCAATTAACAGTTATCTAAATTATAGACAATTTTTCACATTTAAGAGTGAGTTAAATCTGATAATTAAGATTTCACATCTGTCTGAATCGATTGTTTGCCATTCAAACAGAGATGAAGTATTTTACAAATGTTTTAGTCCTCAACGACCTTTTGAACGTCCATTTTCAGATCTACTGGGATAGTATTTTAGAAGGATGCACGCCTATGATGCCTTTGGCTGTGCCCTTTTGCCCAGAGAACCTGATCCAAAATGCCATTATGCCTTTTTTTCGAAAATTGTGTAAAAATGTCATTCTTGTGTATAAAATATTGGTTGATGGTTTAGTTTCACTATATCTTCTTATCAGCCAGTCTGACACCTATTGTACGTCCTGAGCCAATCATCTTGGTAAAATTAGAGTCAGAGGTGTTAATTAAAGGTGATCAAAGGCAAATTATCTTTTTTTAATTTCCGAAAATTTGTATAATGTACATCACATTAACAACTAAAAATACCATGAAAAGAAAAATAAACGTGACCACTGCCTTTCCCTTAATGTCAAGGACTGATTTTTTACAACAATAAAATATGTGTACGATGTACTACACAAGTATGGTTAGGTTTATGGTGTTTAATGCCACTTTCAACAATATTTCAGTTATATCATGGTGGTCCGTTTTAATGGTGGAGGAAACCGGAGTACCCAGAGAAAACCACAGACCAGCCGCAAGTCAGTGACAAATTTGATTGCAAAATGTTGTATCAAGTACAACCTCGCCATGAGTGGGATTTGAACTCATAACCGCTAAGATATAACTGAAATATTGTTGAAAGTGGCGTTAAACACCATAACTCTAACCCTTGAACTCATAACTTTAATGGTGATAGGCACTTATTGAATTGATCACGACCATGATGGCCCTTGTACAACAGTAACAACTAAAAATAGCAAGAGGTTAAAAATAATTTTTTAATGACATGTTTTTTAGAAAATGTTCTAACAACCCTATCAATTCATAGCACTTAGTTGATTTAATTAATTATAATCTCAGAGTAATATGATCAAATTTATGCCCAAAGATAGATTTAAATAATACAAATATATTTTTGTGATGTCTACAAAAAAGCAACTATATGAAAAGTACACTAATACAGTCTGTCAAGCAGTTTTTGGCTTCAAAAAATTAGGAAATCAGGAGGGTTTTTAGTTAAAAATCAGGAGATTATCAGGAATATTTTTATATAAAGTGATAAAACCATACAAAAAACCAAAAAAATGGCCACCTTCCTCCCCTCTAAGTAAGAGCTTTCAGGCCATAATATACAAATTTAAGCATGGTGTTTTTGATTCCAGATGAAAGTCATTATCAGAATGTCAGAATGTAATCGGCAGGCTAAAAGATCTTACTTAGGCCATTTTCCTCACCTCCTTTTATTGATAAGATGCTTTACACTAAAATAATTTCAACATATGTTATTTTTTTTTATTTTGTGGGGAAAAAGTTCAAAATCAGGAGTTATCAGGAGTTTATCTAACAAATTCAG